>PVJS01029646.1:0-24634 GCA_004027185.1 Glis glis
GAAATGTATATCTTCAAGATATGCATCTGAGAAGAGACTAACTTAATTATAAACTATTTAAGAATATTTACTATATACAGATTTTATCTTTTCTGAAATATTTCATAATTTTTCAATAGAAGTAAAATCATGTATTGCTTATTACAAATTCTTAGCATGTTCATTGTTAATATTTTTACTAATATTTACCTCATAAAACATACTTTCAAGATTTATAAAATCATTTTACTTATTATGAATTTATCTAGAGCTGTTAACACTTCCTCAAACATTTACAAAAACTACTTAGAATGTTTTTCCTAATAGAATGTAAAATATAAATGTTACATACATATTTGTGTATTTTAAATGTGTTTCAACAAGGACAGGCTAATAAAAGTGAAGAATTTCTGCCATTTGCACAAGTTTTAAGCATGTCCTGGAACAAAATATATCATTCTTGTCCAAATGACTCCAGACTGACATATTTAACTCATATTCACCTTCTAGTGCCTAAAGTAAATATTCCAAATTATTGCATTTTTCTCCAGTATTTTAATTCTAATTCTGCCCTAAATCTTTTGGAAAATGATCTTACTTCATATACCTTATACTCCACAGATAAACTGAAGTTTACTGATATGAATTCATAATTCTACTCATAGAAATCAAGATATTCAAACTAAAGCACACAAGTAATTCCTAATATGTATGTAAATATAAAATGTTTTTATCTTTTCAAGAACATTCAAAGACAAGTATTTAAATAAAAACATATTTACTTAAAAATATATAAATATATTTTGCAGAAAATATGGAGCAAAATTTATAGCCATAATAGCACAAAAGCAAGGAGAGAAAAATGTACATTTATAGATTTCAAGACTACAAAAAAAATTAAAGTGGTATAAAAATACTTGAGGATAGTTTGAAGTAAGTTGTTTGTATTATAAGGATTTTTGTGTAGATTTCTGGTAACTTTATGCATACTTTGTATATAATACACTGAATAATTAACATGTACAAACTGATGGATTTTAAGATATCACCAAAATTAAGATAATGAACACATGCATAATCTTATAAATTTCTCATGTTCCTTTGTAATTTCTCCCTTCCACCCCTCATAATCCTGTCCCCAATAAACCATAGATCTACAGTCACTACACATTAGTTTCAATATGGTAGAACTTTATAGAAATTTAATCATACATTATGTGCTTTTTGTTGTTGTTCCTGTTGATGGAGGTGGACTAGCTCTTACACTCAGTATTATTATTATAATATTTATACATTTTGTTGGTATGAGGAATCTATTTTTATTTCTGTGTAATATATCATTGTATAAATATATTGCAATTTGATTATCTTATTTACTAGTAGATGAACATTTGTTTTAACTTCCACTTTTTATGTATCAAAAAAGTAGTTTTGACTACTCATATACATGTTTGTGTAGAGATATATGCTATCATATCTCTTGGGTAAATACATAAGTACCGAATGAGTCAACCATATTAAAAAAAAAGTGTTATTTAACTGGGGAAATCCAGAGGATCATCAGAAACTATTTAAAAAATTTATACTCCAATAAGCTCCAATAAGGAAAAACTGACAGATTTCTAGACACATAAACCTACCTAAATTGAACCTAGAGGATATAGAAAATCTAAACAGACAAATAGCAAGCAAAGAGATAGAAACAACAATAAAAAGACTTCCGTTGACCTGGAGAACATTATGTTAAGTGAGATTAGCCAGTCACAGAAAATGAAGGGACGTATGTTTTCTCTAATATGTGGAAGCTGGGAAGTAATTGGGATCCCAGATGGACTCCAGATAATGAAAGAGAAATTTGAGTAGAGCCAGGGAGGTGGTCTAGGGGAAGGGGAGGGAAGAGGGAGGGTCAATGAAGGAATCACTTCCATCAGCTTTATGTACTATGTGAGAATACCAATGTCAATCTCAGTACCCTGATAGGGAAGGAGGATGGGGAGGGAGACAGGGAAAGCCCACCAAGTGCTGTGTGCATTTATGTCACTATCAATGTGATTTACATTATGAAATGAGACTATAATGCACCAAGAAAGTATATTAAAAACAGAAAATTAAAAAAAATGAAAAGCTTTCCATCAAAGAAAAGCCCAGGTGCAGATGGATTCCAAGATGAATTCTACAAAATCTTTACAGAAGAATTAAATTAATACTTCACAAATTATTTCATGAAATCGAAAGATGGAATCCTTCCAAACTCCTTCTATGAGGCCAGTATCAACTGGATACCAAAACTGAATAAAAATCCCTGAAGAAAAAAAATTACAGACCAATATCCTTGATGAACATAGATGCAAAAAATTCTAAATAAAATACTAGGGTACACATTCAAAACCATATCAAGAAAATTTTATGCCATGACCAAGTTGGTCTCATTCCAGGGATGCAAGGCTGGGTCAACATATGCAAATCAATGCATGTCATTCACCACATAAATAGAACTAAGGACAAAAACCACATGAGTATCTCAATAGATGTTGACAAAATTCAGCACCCATGTTAAAAACACTGCAGAAAATTGGAATAGAAGGAACTTACCTCAACATCATTAAGGCAATGTAAAATAAACCCAAAGACAGCATCATATTGAATGGGAAAAAAAAAAAAACTGCAGAAATTCTCTTTCTAATCAGGAACAAGACAAGAATGCTTACTATCACCACTCCTTTTCAATATAGTACTGGAGACTCTTGCCAAAATGATAAGACAAGAAAAGGATACCAAAGGAATTCAAATAGAAAAAAAGAACTGAAATTATCTCTATTTGCAGATGATATAATTTTATATTGAGAACACTCAAAAAACTCAACCAAAAGACTTCTAGAGCTGATTCACAAATTCAGTTAAGTATCTGGATACAACATCAATCTAAAATAATCAGTAGCTTTTCTACATGCCGACCATGAATCTACTAAAAAAGAAATCCAGAAAACAATTCCATTCACAATAACCTCAAAAACAATAAAATATCCAGGAATAAATATAACTTTTCAATAACGTATCAGATTTCAATGTAGGCATTTCACATCCCTACCAAAAATGAATGAAAAAAATATTCCACGTCCTTGCTTAGACTTGGTGTGGTCAGACTTTGAACTGTAGTCATTCTAATAGGCATAACTTGGTGTCACAACATAGTTGGTGCCCTAGTGACACCAGTGTGATAAGCTCCAGTTAGTAGTAATGCTTTATTTATTTAATTTATAGGTGATTTGATTTTTAAAATATTTTGTTTAAAAATTTTACATTTAGTAAGACATGGTGGTACACGTTTGTAATACCAGTACTTGGGAGGCTGCGACAGGAGGATCACAGGTTAGAGGACAGCCTCAGCAACTTAGTGAGGCCCTCTGCAACTTAGTGAGACCCTGCTTCAAAATAAAAAATAAAATAGAGCTGGAGGTGTACCTCAGGGGTAGAATGCCCCTGGGTTCAATCCCCAGTGCCACACACACACACATACACACACACACACACACACACACACACACACACACAATTAATTTATGTTCATAGGGGATAATAACCTGTAGTTTTCTCTTCTAAAGTTTTCTTTGATTTTTGTGATTAAATAATTCTGACTCCATAGAATAAGTTGGAATGTAATCTTTTTTTTCAGTTTGAGGGAATATTTGTTCAATATTTGGTAGAACTCGACAGTGAAGCAATGTGTGCCTACAATTTTCTTTGTGCAAAGCTTTTTAAGCAGAAATGTATTCAATAGAAATGAGGCTACTTGGGTTAGCTATTACTTTGTGAAAAATTTCTGTAATTTGTGTCTGTAAGGGAATATGTTAGCTAGCTTTCCTATACTGTAACAAACACCTGAGATACTCGATTTATAAAAACAGAGGGTTTATTTTGGCTCACAATTTCGGAGGTTCCAGTCGCTGAATAACTGGCCCTGTTGCATTCAGGCCTATGATGAGACAGCACAGTATGGTGGAGATGTGTGGAGGAGAAAACCCACTTTCATCATGGCCAGAGAGAAAAGAGAGAGGAAAAGATTGAGCCCCCCAATCCCCTCAAACTCATGCTCTCCAATGTCCCACTCTTAAAGTTTCTTCCCAATTCTGCCAAGCTAGAGACCAGGTTTACAACACATGGGCCTTTGTGAGACACTCAAGTCTAATCCATAGCAAGGACTATCTCAATTTCACATGCTGCAGAATTGCTGGCATATAGTTGATTATTCATAATATTTCTTTATTATTCTTTTAAGACAATAGAGCCTGGCTGGAGAAATGTCACCTTTTTTATCCTTTACTTTGGTAATTTTTCCCTACGGACTTTTTTCTCATCAACCCCTCATGAATTTATCAATTTTGTTGGTTGTCTGAAATTAAAAAAAGATTATAGAATCTTTGATTTTCTCTATTGACTTTTTGTTTTGTATTTCGTTGACTTTTAATCTCATCTTTGTCATTTGATTTCTTCTATTTGTGTTAAATTTACTCTTTCTTCCTAGAAACTATTTTTCTTCCCTACTATTGGCACTTACTTCTATAACTATCCACTACATCATTCTTTAGCAGCATTCCACAATTTTTTTATATATTTGTGTTTCACATTCATTCTATTTGATAAGTTTTCTAGGTTTAGTTTTCATTTTGCTCATGTTAAATAAATATAGTCTCTAATTTTATTTTCAATTTTTTCTTTGACTCATGTATTATTTAAAAGTTGTAAATCAGTTGCAAATTACATAGGAATTTTCCAGACATCTTTTCATTATTGACCTAAAATACAGCCCTGTTGTAATCAGAGTACTATGTGCAACTTAAATCCTTTTACATTTACTCAACATTGTTTTATAACTAAGAATATGGTCAATTCTAATATACTTGAGCAAAAAAAAAAGTATTCTATCAGATAGAGTTTCTGTACATGTCAATTAGGTTAAATTTGGTTAACATTGTTATACTGCTATTTAAGTCTTCTATACTTTCATTGTAGTTTTGTCTTATTTATCAGTCAATTATTAAAAGAAGAGCATTAAAATCTGTGACCATACTTGTTCATTTTCTTCCTTTGCTTTTAACCTGTTCCTCTCTTTATATTTATTTTGGGTCCTTTTTTGGTTTTGTTATTTTATCACATCTGACAACCTTTATATTTTAATTATAGAGTTAGGACATTAATATTTAATGTGATTATTCATATTAGGTAAACTTATCAAGTTGTTCTTTCTTTTCTAATCACAATTGAAGATAAGAAAGCTTAGTAAGCAGCAAAGCTGTTATTCAAATTTATGTTGACTACATTCTAAAGCCCATGTTTTAATTACTTCCTAACATAAATGCATAGAACTATGAAGGAGTCATGTATTATTTATGCATACATTGATTCCTTCTATTAATATTTATTGGTTGGCATACATTGTCTTTGTTACTGAAGGTGATTATATTCAGAGAATAGTAGTGACACAGAGTCAAAAAGTAGCCAATTTTTTGAGAGTATTTTTCACCTATGTCCTTCTCCAAAAATCTATTGCTAAAGACTCAGGCTTTTCCAAGGCTCCCTTTCCTCTTTATCAAATTATTCACTAGTTATCTTGGGCATTAATAAGTTTGATTATGTAATGAAGGAAATAGCCATATTATATACATAGGAAAATTTAATTGGTATTAACAGTGTGTCAAGAAGAGTGTCTTGCAGATGAATGAATTATAGACTTATGGGCTCATATCTGTTTGCTTGAACTTTGGGTGTATTTTTCCCCACCCCAAATTCAGAAGTGAATGTTTATTATTTACTGTTTTTTTTCAATGGAAACAAATTTCTTTAAACTTTTGAGTATATTCTATTTTTTCTCTCTCCATTTCATTTGCTAGATTTTTAATTTCTTATAGTGCTTCCCTAGGTTTTTTCTTCTACATTACTAAGTGTTTTGGTTGTGTATTTAAAAAAAAAGAACATTAACTGACACTTGTTTAACTAATTCCCATAAAAACAGCCTCCTTTTCATCATCTCAATGTGCATGCCTTTTTTTTTAAAGGGGAGAAGTCACTTACAAGGAAGAAAAAAAAAGCACTAGGATTAACAGTCAACATAAAACTAATAGTTTCCTGGTCCAGTGAATGAATATTCAGTTGTTGATACATTTGGCATTCTTTTCATTAGGCAGGTAATTTATTACTAACCATCCTTGTATGGAAATGGCTTCTAGGAAGACTTCTTCATCCATTTTGAGAATGCACCCACAACTTTATAAAAGATTTGTGCTTTGGCAGCTCCTACTGGAAGAGTGAGGCCTGTGGAGAAGAAGTAAAATATTACATGATTACAAGCAAGACTAATGGCAGAAAATTTTTCTACTCTCATAAGATGTATATTTTTTATATTTTATTGGTGCATTATAATTATACAACATACTGAGGTATAGAGTGATAGGAGCATACATGCACAAAACTCTTGGAGCACTTCTATCTGGATCACACCCCCCTCTGTCCCCTTCTCTGTATATGTCTTTGAGATTGGCATTGGTAATAAACATACATAGCATTATTTAAACTGTTACCTTCTATAGGTCTCTGTACCCCATCTTCCCTCCCCTAAATGCCCTTCATCACTCCATTGGAGACTCTGCTCCTCTATCTGATGTTTCCTAATACCTATCTAGCTTCCACATGTGAGACATAATAAGTGAAGATGTCGTTCTCATTGGTGCCTAGTTAAATGGAAGTTCTTACTCATTAAACTCAAACAAGAGTATATTCTGTTTGTAAATTCTCACAGTTTATACATAAAACAATACATAACAAATAAACAGCAATCATGATGTAAACAAGACATTTATAGTCTCTCTTTATAAAATTATACAATAAAATTGTGATAGTAGATCAAGTAGAGTATAAAACAATTAAATAGAAGGAAAATATTGTAGAATAATTGAATTAGCTTACTACTAATACTGTGCTATTTTTCTCTATCTTTGATGCTCTTGGAATTTGTTAGCCTTCAAAAATGTATAACCTGTTTTAAGTTATTTGCTCATTCTAATTAATATGCATTTCAAACATAATTTTATTTTTAATATTTTTGTTTTCTATATATTTTTAAAAGGATACAATAACAGACACTACGGTGAAAGCATGGCAAAAGCTTCCATAGAGACGGGAGAATTTTAGCAAATGATGCTTGACATCTTGTACAAAGCCAGAATCTGATGGCTCTTTAGAATCTAGGAAGAATAAGAATTAAAATCATATCTTCAGCGAACTGGGTTTCTTTAAGGAAAAACAATGTTACTCTGGTTCCTGTGTGAATAGTAGATTAGAAAAAGATAGTAAGCCTATAATCCAATGTAATTTGGGGATATATTTAATTATTCAGGCTTCAGATGATGATGGGTTGGCCAATAACTTCATGGTGAAGAAGGAAGATATTTAAAAGTGTAGATAAAATGATTATGTAATTTGCTATAAACAAAAGACACCTTTGGTGCTTTTTTAAATACATTAATTGTTGATAATATATACAGCATACAAGTTATGAAAGCTTCATGGAAATTTATCTTTGTCTTCTGGGTAAAAGATTGCACCACTTACTAATTTTAGAAAAAAATATAAGTAAAAGAGTTGTTTGGTGCTTTTGCAAAGGTATATATTGGGATAAATCATCAAAACAGAAGAGAGGAAATGGCCCAAATGCATATGGCTACACAGAAATGCAAATGTGAACGTTCAGAAGGATTAGGCTGCGTCCAGTAGCATCAAATTCAGCTGAGATATTGAGATCAATGGAGACAGAGATGAGTTCTTGGGTTTAAAAATAATGTTACATTGGGAAGAACACAGTATTCTGGAGGAGTTGGAGCCTGTTGCTCAGTTTGGGATGGCTTAAGAGTAAACAAGAAGTAAGAAGACAGTCCTCAACCAGAAATGCTATCAAGAAATGTTCATTTAAAGTGAGGAGAGGAATGAGAAAAAGTGACGTGAAACACAGTCTTTATAAACAAAAGAGTGGGGGAATCTATTCTAGCTTATTTTTATGAGAATAGAGAAATTCATTTCTCTTGAGAATAAGAAGAAGGAAATTGAAAATTTGGTGATGCAGGGGAGAGAAAACTACCAAAAAGTTAATAATTGACAAGTGTTTTACTTTGGATTCCTCCAGATGCCAACCAACTCTGAGCTAAAAGTTGAAATACATGTAGCTTACATTGAATGTTCTGAAACACTAGTAGGGCAGTGTGAATTTTAAACTAGAAAGAGAGAGCAGTCAATAAAGTTGTATTACCACGCTAGCTAGCACCCTGAGAAATAGCCTAGAACACACATTTGCCATTCTATCCAAGAGACAGGAAGTTGGAACACATTTATGTGAAAGCTTCCCTAGCTGTGAATTCCTGACTCTGATGGCATTCAGTAGCCTTCCCTGGAGAAAGCCCTTAGGCAGAGAGAGAGAGTGGCAGCTACTTGTCCAGGACACCAGAACTGTAAATGCCTAGAGGCTACAGATGAAGGACCTACAGCATCACCCACGTCCAAAATAGATATGTTATAAAACTGAATATTATAAACCCCAGGTTAAAGCACACATCACCATTTAAGCTTGCAAATGTTGCAATTTTATATGAATTATTTCATTTGAACAATTTGTTTAAATACTTATTGCAGTGATTAAAACAAGTGATAAGTGTTATATTTAAATTGTTTCCCTTAATTGAATATTTGAACAGAGTAGGTTACAGGATAAAATCATTGGTTATTTATATCAACTGAAAAATAATTTGCCATTCATTTTAGATCTAGTTATGGGATGATGAGGAATTTATTAAATAAGTTTTGTCATTTTTTTCTTGCAATTACCTGATGTTGAGGCTACAAATGACAAAACAGAAAGAGATAGGAAACCCTCCTTTGTTACCATTGAAATTAATTTAAAGAAACTTTCAGATAGAATGACTTTAATTGTTCTGTAATAATAAATGCTTACACTGAAGAAATGTTTAAGCAGAAACTACATTATAAAGGCTAGCATTTGGAAAGAAATACAGTGATTAAGTTCATGGAAAGATTATGAATGGCTTTGCCCCATATAAGACAATCAGTTTGTTCAATTCTGAGAAATGAAAAGAAGGCAAAACCTAGTTTTAAATATTAACTTCTTCCAGTGGAAAGGTATCAGTGCTCCTTTACACTCTTCTATCACAGTCCCAGTTGGTGGTTGATGACTCTGACAAGCTGTGATGCTATCTACTTAACAATGCCCAGAGCTTTCAAGCTGTTATACAACAGTGGTTTTCTGATGTGCTTGATATAAGGTTTTATTCTAATAATGTTATCCTGGAACTCTGACACCTTGTAGTCTTAGACAATATGACAGCCACTGGATCCACTGAGAATCACATTATTTAAAATGCTAAATATCACTTTCTGACGGAAGTAAAGGAGACAATCCCAATGACTAAAAATTATTGGGAATTACTTCCATATATTAAAAAAAATAAACAAAACAGCTTTCAATGGAATATTATTCTACTATTCAAACTAGTATTAAAGTAAATTTGTGAAGCTACAAAGTAGGCATTCCATAAACATCTTAGATCTTGAAAGTTAATTTTTTACTTGTGGATGTTCTTTCTCATTAATATTTTATTAAATATTTAATATTTTGATTAAAAAATAAATTCTATCCCTTCCTATCAAGCTAGCAGTCATGAAATAAGAAACAGTAGTCTACTGCTTAGAAAAGGGCAAAAATGTAGAGATCGATCTCCATTATATAGGCAGGAGGGGCTGGCTAACAGATGAGCCCTCCGCAACTTCGTGAGACCCTGTTTCAAAATAAAGTATAAAAAATAGGGCCCGGGGTGTAGCGCGGAGGTAGGACTCCCCTGAGTTCAATCCCCGTACTGAAAAAAAAAAAAAAAATTGAAGGCTAATCAAGGGAAAGAAATGACCACAAGGAGGCAGTATTTGTAGAGTCATCTCACAAAATAGGAAAGGACCAGGACACTGCCAGGAAAGAGCACACTTGGAGAAAATCTACACGTCTAGGAAATGTTGAGCATCACAATAGGGAGTCTGTAAACCAGAGAGCTCAGAAGGGCAGCAGTTGTCTTTTAATTTTTGTTTTAGGTTCTAGGGATTTAACCCAGGGTCATTCTACCTTGACGCTAAACCCCTGGCACTTTTTGCTTTTTAATTTTGAAACAGGGTCTCTCCAAGTTGCTGAGGCTGGCCTAGAATCTATGATCTTCCTGTCTATGCCTCCTAAATACTGGGATTAGAGGCTGGGGGTATAGCTCAGAGGTACAGTGTGCCTGGGTTCAATCTGCAGTGCCAAATAAATAAGATTAAATAAATAAATAGGGCAATATTCCTTTTTATTTTCTCTTTTTTTTGGAGGGGGATATTATGTAATTATCTATTTTGGAGGGATATTATGTAATTCTTGTGTTAATTGTTCTTTAAATGTTTGATAAAATACTCTTGTTAAAACTTCTGGGTCTGGAAATTTCATTTTGGGGTGTATTTATTTCTGAAAATTTATACTTGCTGAATATGTTGTACATATTTTCCTCAAGATCTCCAAAATGGCAATCTATATTTTTTCTAACTTTATCCTTTATTATTCCTTTTTGAAAAGTTACCTGTCAAGTTATATTTTCTCCTCTGAATATGCATTGGCAAATATTTTTATCATTGTATTTTTCTAAATGCTAATTTATCTACTTTCCAAAACACAAGTCTCATGTTCTTATTGTCCCATAAATCAAGATATTTAATGATAAATATTTAGTACACTTATTAATTATGATACATTTAATATTCCTAGTAATCCATATATTGAGGGAATAGAGTCTTGGTCAAGTAACAAGTAATCCTTTGATTGTATTCTTTTGCAATCCTTTTTATTTTACATTTTTAGTTTTGCTTTTCTTTTTTAAATTCTAACTAGAATGTTTAAATGATACAAAAATTTCATTAAAATGTACATATTTATGGGTTACTAAAATGTGATTTTCCCATATATGTATACATTGTGTAATATTTAAATAAATTTAAACATATCTATCTTATCAAATATTTATCATTTCTTCATGGTAAAAATATTAAAATCTTTTCTTCTATGTTCTTAAAAGATACAGTACATTATTATCTATACCCACTCTACTACTATGCAATAGCATACCAGAACTTCTTATTCCTATCTAACTGTAATTTAAAACACATTGGTCAACCTTTTTTCCATCCTTCCTTCCATCTGTAATCTCACCAGCCTTTAGTAATCAACATTCTACTTTCAACTTTTATGTGATCAACTTTTTTAGATTTCACATATGAATGAGATCATGCATTACTTATTTTCTTTTCACTATTCCTTTTTTAAAATTGTGAAGTAGTGTGTTAAGTATATAAAGTTAATTTTATGAGTTTGATATTCAAAATCACACTTAGGTAATGAAAAATTCTATACATAATGAATATTCATATACAATTCTGACATTCTGACATTTGTCACTTAGGAATCTTATTTTTATGTGAGAATTCCTTAGAGAGGTCAAAAAGAAAATATTCCTCAATTGAAACACAGTTGGTGAGAGGTAAAAAACTGTAATGAAATTTAACACCATATGGATACAAGTTCATCATTTAAAAATGGTTGCAAAGAGGATTATTTATGAAGTATATGCAGAAGAGCATCTTTGTAAATGTTTAGATGTGTGATTGTTTGAACCTCTGGATGGGTAATCACATATAAATGTGTACTTTCCTCACATTTTGTTTGCTTATTTTGAAAAGTTTATGTGTTGATACATAAAAACATAAAACTTGTGCATATTTATAGGCTACTATGTGATATTTTCATACATGGGGTAATATTCTTACCGGGTCCTTGTCCTACAGAATCAAAGACTGAAATCCGCAGACACCAGGAATGTGAAAATAGGAAGTTTATTCTAAAAGAGCAAGCAAGCAGAGAGGTAGATCACCCCTAGGGGCCTTGGCAGACTCCAGAGTCCAGCGGGGCCTTCTGGCACTGCCCGAGTGTAGCCTGGGCCACTCACCTTCAATTGCACACTACCTTTCCCCAAAGTCCACTTAATCCACCAAAGAGAGTAGCAGAGTTAAAGCTCCTGCACAGGGAGCTTTATGTCCTAAGAGTATAGCAAATATTGGTGCTGAGATAGGACTTTATATATGCTTAAAGCCCCATAGTATAGACATAACCAATGAAGAAAGTCCCCATTTTTCATATCTTGTTACATGTTATCTTGTTACAAATAAGAAAAAAAAACCTCAAACAATGGGCCTATATTCCTATGAATTGTTATATGGCTGTCCATTCTTAGCCAAGGATTTCTTATCTGAAAAGTAAGCATCTGTTCAGATACATAATAAAACTCCTCTGGCTGTAGCTTAGAGCAAATTTTCCTGAGGCCCTCCAGTATGCAGGCCTGAAAATGTTTTATTTTCTAGTCACCTAAACGATCATCGATGTCCCATATAGGGTCTTCAGTAGGGGCCACTTGAACCCCATTTCGGTATATTTCTCATTCTTCCTGAGAAGAATTTCCTCCTTGTATTATCATTAAAAGATGATTTCCAAATTGTTGGGCAGCATCTAAGGCTGTTCTCTCTTCATTAGATGTAAGAGTTTGATCCAATATTAATATTATATCTCTCCAGGCTATATCAAAATTCTGGGAAAGTCCCTGAAACACCTCTATATATTTGTCTGGGTCATCTGAAAATTTTCCCAAATTAGCCTTGATCTGTTTAACATCTTGTAAAGAAAACAGAACCTGTATGTAAACAGTTCCTCCAAATTCTCCCCCACTTGCTATTTCCTGAAGGGGCTAGAGGGATGCAAGAGAATGATGCGCTGATGGTGGCATGGGCATCTTTGGATCTGGAGCTCTTGGGTAGGGAGGACACATTGGTATTGAAGTTTTTGAGGTACAGTCCTCATTCTTTAGGGTCTCTGGGGATGCGACAGGCATTTGGGTTCTTACTATAGCCAGCATGGTCACATCAGATTTTTGGCAAAGCTGAAAGTCTTCCCTCAAGGAAAAAGAAACAAAAAAACAAAACACAAAAAACCTTGCCCATAGGGGACTTCAGGCCATTTACCTTCCTGTCTGCAAAATGCATCTAATTGTGGAATAGTGTTATAGTTGGTGCTTCCTTCAGGGGGCCATTTTTTCACCATCACCCAGCTGGTATTTAGGCCAGGCTTAGGTGCAGAAGAAAATCAAGTGAATCTTTTTCAGCAGCTGGGGATCAAAGGGACCCCTATTCTTTAAGATGCAATTTAGTGGGGTGCTGGTGACCTTCAAAGTAGATGGAGAGGTCCCCATCTAAAAGACAGAGGAGAAAAAAAGGCACTCCTTCACTTCTCTCACTGTCTGCCCCAGAGAATCCCTTGGGTTTTGAACCTGATTCTCCATTTGTGCACAGCAACACATGGAGCCAGCCTATCAGAGGATCCGTGCTTACCGACGTGACTGCGGGCACCCAGTGTCCTTGACTGTATGGCCTTTATTATACTGGTGATGGCTGCACAACTGATTGCCTACCTGTGGCCTTTTTGAGTCCTTTTTTTTTTTTTTCTTAAGGCCTATGGCCTGTAATTAGACCCGGGATTCCTAGATGAATTGCCTTACTCTGGGCATCCAATAAGCCCAGACGCGATACCAGCGGAAGCAAGGTTCTTGGTGCAACGTGCTAAGGAAACCCCAAAGTGCTTTATTAGCTAGGGAGCCAGTGTCCCAAAGTCCCAGTACTTTTTTTTCTTTGCCTTTAAAACAAGCCAGTTACCCACGGCTTCTGGTGTTTTAACCCATTACACACCATTGTTCCCTAGAGATTTTAACCTTCTGGTATATTTTCCAGGAAAAGATGCTTGCCAACACTTAAGGTGCAGAATGGGCAACTGATTGAAACAGTGCCAAATTGTTGTGCTGTAGAAGTGCTAGGAGGAAGATTTGGGGAGTAAAAGTCACCAAGTGGTCAAAACACATGGGGTATGGAAACAGGACCAGGACACATGCCTGTGATCATTATAGCTGACATGGTCATTTTAGAGCAAGACAGGTCTAGGACCTCATTAAGAACTGAGAAAGGGAAGTTGTGTTGTAATCAGGACAACATTCTCCAGAGAAATCTGGGGGGATTGGGCTGAACCTTCCCAGCAAGCCGAGACCCTGAGTCTTAAGATCAGTGGCCCAATGAGCGCCTTTAACTGGCTGACTGGGTCCTGATATTTTAGACAGGCTAGAAGTATAACAGAAGATCAATCAGAGAAACAAAGAGGTCTGTTCCTATTCATCCTTCTGAAGAATTTGGCAGGTTCCCTGTATGGGCTACCAAAAGATGACACTGAGTTTCTTACTGGGTCCTTGTCTTACAGTCAAAAATAAAATCTGTAGATATCAGGAAATTGAAAGTAGAAAGTTTATTCTAAAAGAGCAAGCAAGCAGAGAGGTAGATCACCCCTAGAGGACTTGGCAGACTCCAGAGTCCAGCAGGGCCTTCTGGCACTGCCTGAGTGTAGCCCGGGCCAAGCACCATCAATTGCACACCACCTGTCCTCAAAGTCCACTGGATCTACCAAAGAGAGTAGCAGGGTTAAAGCTCCCAAGCAGGGGAGGGGTCCCGAGAAGGTAGCTGATATTGGTGCTGAGCATAGGGCTTTATATATGTTTAAAGCCCCTTAGTATTAACCAATGAAGAAAGTCCCCGTTTTTCATATTGTTTTTTGGCTGAGCTATTTTGTCAGCTATGGTTGTTAATTCCCCAAAGTCCTGAGGCTGTTTGTTTCACATGTTTGTTCCCTGGTCTGTACATGGCAACAGTCCATGAGTCTAAGATTGGTGGCACATAGATCTTTGGTCCTTAACATGGTGGCTCCACTCCTCTACATTTAATTGTTCATGGTCAGGTCAGTGAACAACAGGGAACCCTCTTCTTTCTGAGGGGGATCTGGATTTTGTTTTTCTTAATCTTTATCTCCTGGGCATCCTGTTACTTCACTGCCTACCCAATACCTAACTCCTCAATATGTGATATTTCTATATAATGTAATATTTAAATCACATTAAACATACTTATCTCCTTAAAAATATACCATTTCTTTATAGTGAGAACATTCAAAATACTTTATTCTAACTTTTTGAGATATATAGTACCTAATTGCTATCTATAGTCACACTCCTGTGCAATAGCACAGTTGAAATTCTTACTCCAATAGAATTGTAACTTGGTATCCATTGATTGACCTTTCCCCATCTCTCCCTCCCTCTACACATGCTTTTAATACTAACTCAAATTAGCTTATATGCTGAAATTGGAGTACAGTCATTACATATTAACCTACAAGAGATAAAGCATCATATAATAACTCAGGCAGGAAACTGCATGCAATATTAATTACAGAATTTTATATTTCAAGGAATACATAGGATGGCTAAATTGTTCTTACATATTTATTATTTTTAAAGAATATCAGTATCACAGTTTGACATGTGATAACGTATGTCATTTTACAAGAATAGTCAGTAATCATATTGCTAATCAAATTTATGCATTTTTAAACTTTTTTAATGCCTTCTATCCAAAGAATACATCTTTTCTGGTTGTGAATTTTTTTCATCCACAGTATCAGTTTCAACATTTAATTATAAGATTTTTTAAATTTACTGATGAATGTATTCTTAAGTAGTTTTAGTAGTAGCATTATTACAGATTAGAGCATTATCTAATTTATAATACCTTAATTTATATAAAATATTATACATGTGAAATGTATAATAAGGAGTTATGAAACTCTAGTACTTGTAATAAGTTTTAGTTGATTTTCTAGGCAGGTGCATATGATCAATATTTGAAGAATGTAAAATTTTTCTCTTCCTGCATAATTTTTTGTTTTGTTTCCTTTTTATCTATGCAATCTGGAGTGTGGTGTTAAGGTATGGACTTCAAACTACTCATGAGTTGAGGGGGCACACGTGATTTAAAGATATTATCATTAACTAAAGAGAAATCTTTTATATACTTAACATTTGAGGGAGAAAAAGGAGAGTAAAAGTAATGTAGAAGCATCCTTTGGAAACAGGTGGCAGAGAAGAGAAGCAAAGTGAGGAACTAGGAAAACAAGAGTTTTCCTTAGATGGAAAACCTATTATATTCCAAGATAATTCAAGAAATCATTAAAATATTTAGAAATGTATAAAATTACTATAAACTTTATCTCAGTAAACAAGTGTACCAGGAAAGCCAAAATACTCTTAACAAAGAATAATGAAAAGAATCACATACTGTTATTAAAATATATTAACAAGCACATGTACAATCATGTGTAATGCCAGAGTAGACGAATATGAATAATAGAATGCCCACATATTCACTTGTTCCTATGAATTCATTTCATGAGAAAGGTTGCACCTAGATGCTCAAATTCATATTTCTAAACTACCTAATTAATCAACTGCTTTGGATAGATTTTTAACTTATCCTAAAACACAGGCCTGTCATAAGGCATACCACATCCTATCTTTTTTTTCTTTTTTTATGACACTGGGGATTGAAACCAAGGGCATTCTACCTCTGAGCTACACCCCCAGCCCTATTTTATTTTTTATTTTTGAAACAGGGTCTCACTAAGTGGCAGAGGGCTTGGCTAAGTTGCTGAGGCTGGCTGCAAACCTGCAATCCTCCTGTCTCAGCCTCCCAAGTACTGGGATTATAAGCACATGCCACCATGCCCAGCTTCTTTTTGTATTTTCAAGAAGTAAAAGTTAATTTTTAAAATTATAAATGGCAAAATATAATTGGCGTTCGTTAAGAATAATATGAAAATATGAGCATTATCAATTGGCAGAAAAGGGGAAGCATCACACAAATTATGTAGTTGAATAAGGAGAACTAAGGTTATTTAACAAAAAGTAATGTCTGAGTTTTTCAAATGAATTTGTCTTTCAGAACTTTGCAAAACTAGATGATAAAAGTTATGCATTCTGAATAGGCAAAGTATTCTCTTTAAGAAAATAATTATTTAAATATGGAATTCAGGTCTTTCAGATCTACATTTTTTGTCATTGTTTTGTTTTGTTACTCTTCTGAAAACTTGTTTTTCTAGACAAAGCAATTGTTTTTTTTTATAGCATAGATATAATGATTGAAGTCATATTACGGAGCTCTGTTTAAACTATAAAAAGATATGCTATTTAAGCTCAAATAGAAAGTTAATAGAACTATAAAAAGAATTACACAAAGCTACTTGGTAAGGTGAAACAGAATACTTTTATGTCAGGAAAATGAATTCAGTTCAACTTTAGTTAGCATTAGTTATATATTTTAATGGTACATGCATATTCAGAATATAACCTTTCTGACTACTTTTAATCACTTGAGAGTTCCAGAATGTCATTACTTACCAGTGTTAAAACAAAAATAACAGCAAAAACGTTATCAATAAATATGTTTTTCAAACATTCTAAAACATATTTCTTAGCTTAATGAGGGAAAAATGAAGTTCATTTTACTTTGAAAATGAAGCACATATATAACCTGTTATGTATGTGTTATGGGTGATAACAGTTTCTGACTGGAAAATAGTAGTGATATATTTTTAGTGTTCATATATCAAATGATTGGATTTTTGTAATTGTGATACCATCCAAAATAGAAGCTTAGAGAGGAAAAAATATTCTTTCTACTTTTTATTGACTGGAAATAATTATAAGAATTGCTTCTGTCTCTTGGTCCTGTTTGAGGACAAATTTAAACAAATTGTAAGTATCTGAATAGTCATCATTTGCAAAATCAGTATAGGACCTACTAATATTTCTAACAACTTAAGATAAAAATGCCATTGTTAGGCATTTTTGTTGTCATTTCTCTCCCCTTCTTGTAGATGTACTGTTAATCCATGATGTTTTTCTGATAAGTCTTTTTTTGCTTCTATATAACAGTTCATTTTATTTTCACTGTTCTTCCCAACATTTAAAACTTATTCTATTTAGGTGACTACCCTAGTAAATAAACTGAATGAAAATTTATCTTCTTGAAGGATGATACTAACATATGTTATTATCTATGATGATATCACTTTCCTTTCTATGCTTTATCTAATTCTTCTACAAGTATTATTATAATTTCTTTTTTAACTTCTTTTTATGTCTTTCTTAATTCCCTACCTCTCTTTCTTTCCTACCTTACATTTCTATATTCCCTTGCTCTCTCTCTCCTCAAAAACCTTGAAGTAGTTTTCAATGTCTATTTTGTATCATTTCATAATGTTGGCTGTACAATATTTTTTACACTAGTAATTGTAGCTACTTGTATTTTAATGTTTATTTTCCTTATTTATTCTTTATACCTTTCTCTAATTTTCTTCAATTCTATGGATGTCTTTTGCTAGAATTCTTTCTCTCCAAATAGATTGACATATCTCGTAATCATAAATTCTTCAGGGTTTTGAAATGAAATTGTTTTTAAATCCCAGAGCCTGATAAAGTATATAATAGTGAGGGTTATTTTGTGATTCTACAAATTGCTAGACTCATTTTTTTTCTTGAAGGTAAAGCTTCATATTTCATATGTGTTTGGAAAAACTAAAAGAATATTCTCCCAAAATAAATGAAATTTTGTCTTTTTTTATACCCATTGAAAAATAAGAATTAAGCCGGGCATGGTGGCGCATGCTTGTAATCCCAATACTTTGGGAGGCAGAGACCGGAGGATCCGGGTTCACGGCCAGCCTCAGCTCTCTCTCTCTCCCTGTCTGTCTGTCTGTCTGTCTCTCTCTCTCTCTCTACTTAGTGAGGCCCTCCGCAACTTCGTGAGACCCGGTTTCAAAATAAAGTATAAAAAAATAGGGCTGGGGGTGTAGTGAGAAGGTAGAACGCCCCTGGGTTCAATCCCCGGTACTGCAAAAAAAAAAAGAAAAATAAGAATTAACATATTTTTGAAGGCTTCAGTTTCATACAGGATTTAGAAAAAACTTCGGAATACAGAGCTTTGTGGTTCTTCTCTTATAAATTTATTTATATTTATTTAAACAATTCATTTCACAGTTGATTCATATTTTCCAGGGTTCTACCATGTTTGTTTTGTAAGAAACATCTTCACTATTTCAGGATCATATGCCATGGCTGTGGGGAGTATAAAGATTGAATTTATATCCACATTTGCAGCCACCCAGGCATTTTCAAAATGCAGAGTATATATCAGAAAGTGCCTTGGTAGACATATGCACTCATTGTTTCAGTAGAAGCCATTCTGCATAATAAGTCAGCATTGAAGAAAAGGGCTGGTGGAGCCAAGAGTGTCCAGTTGATGATGACGAAGTGGAGGTTCACTCTTAACTTTTACAAACTATTGTTTTAGGAAATGGACAACTGAATAGAAAATAATCTAGTTGGGACTTTGTCCTGTTGTCAAAATACAAAGAGAAAATATGAAGTTGATAGGTCAAAGTGAGTAATAGAATATTCCTCTATTTTACAGTTATGAGACTGGAGCTCCAGATGTAATGGAAGCTAATTAATATTCTACTGCTGGTCACTGGTCCATTTTGCCAAAAAGGAGAATGAGATTCAAGTTAGTTAAATCATTTCTCCACAGTTACACATTTTCTACCCTCTGTACATATAGTATTTTTCTTAGAATGTCTTTTAAACCAGTTAAATATTTGTGGAAAAAACGTTTTAATTTATTAAAGGGAAAAAGCATTGTGCTTTAGAAAAATTCTTGCTCTTTCATTAAATTTGAATGTACATCTTTTCCTGACATTTACTGTTATTTTAGTAGCTGTATGATACTGTTATACCACTGGTAGACATCATGGAGTGAAATACATTTTATTTCAGCTTAATTATTTTGTAGTATGTACCAATAATAAAGTCATACATACTTTTAAAATTACTTTGAACACTAAAAGGTCAATATATGGTTTATTATTGCTTCCCCTGGAGTAAGCTAGCCATATTTTCATGGTTATCATTTAAATTTATTACTGAAAGTAATGATGACAAGAGTGTTTGTGATGATAACTACTAACAATGAAGACTTAAACCTGAGAATGTACAATGTAACCTACCTGTACTATATCAAAGAAACTTGCCTACAACTCTATGTACTAAGTACTATTAATATTTCTGGTTTTGAAAATGAACTTAGTGAAGCTTATAAAAGTTAATTTGTTTAACTCACAGCTTGTAGATGATGGAGCCACAGTTGCACTGTGGTGATGTACTCACTAACCCTGGATGCTCACTCAGGATGGGAAAATGGTGAGATCTACCTGTTGGCGTTGAGAGAGCCCAGGTGAAAAGTTAACCATGCAGCTTGAGTGGTCTGAGAGTATTCTTGAACAGTGAGAGATGAGGTTAATTTTCAAGGGGCCAATAGACCAGAGTCATCAATAAACAGTTAAATAGGGATAATTTAGAAGAAAAAATATGATACTATAGTAAGTATTCCTTAAAGCAGAGGCCTTCTTTATCACTCAAAATATTTACAAATTCCCACTTATTGAGCCAATATCACAACATTTTAAGCAAAAAATTATATATATATATATATATACAGCAGTGAAAAATATAGCTTCTATGTCTGTCATTGCTAGTTAATTATGGCTTCCAAAAGATATAAAATATCTAAAACCACTAAAAAAATCCCTAAAGTTTTGTACTTTAGAGATGTAATTATGCTCCACTCGGTGATGCACTTCTATAATCCCAGTGCATGAGAAGCTGAGACAGGAGGATCACAGGTTTGAGGCCAGCACATGGTAACTTTTTTTTTTTTTTTTTTGCGGACCGGGGATTGAACCCAGGGGCGTTCTACCTCCGCGCTACACCCCTGGCCCTAATTTTTATACTTTATTTTGAAACCGGGTCTCACGAAGTTGCGGAAGCCTCACTAAGTAGAGAGAGAGAGAGAGAGAGAGACAGGGAGAGACAGAGAGAGAGCTGAGGCTGGCCGCGAACCTGGATCCTCCGGTCTCCGCCTCCCAAAGTACTGGGATTACAAGCGTGCGCCACCACGCCCGGCTCAGCACATGGTAACTTATTGAGGCCCTGTTTTAAAAAAGGGGACACAGAGGGGGAGCCAAGCATGGTGGTGCATGCTTGTAAACCTAGTATTTGGGAGGCTGAGACAGGAAGATTGCAGGTTCGTGGTCAGCCTCAGCTACTTAGTGAGGCCCTCTGCAACTTAATGAGACCCTGTTTCAAACTAAAGAATAAAAAAAATAGGGCTGGGGGTGTAGCTCAGAGGTAGAATGCCCCTGGATTCAATCCCCAGTACAGCAAAAAAAATGGGGGGGAAAGAGGAGCTAGGGTGTAGCTCAGAGATAGAACATCCCTGGCTTTAATCCCCAGTACCAAAAAAAGAGAGATATAATTACATATTTATCAAAGATGTGTGTGTATCTTATCATGTATTTTCCTCATAAGTAAAACTTCATATGACAGTAATTATGCCAAAATCCTAGCACTTTATATTCAAACTTTTCCCAAGATACAGATTATGTTTTTCCTCATTGATGTATGATATGTCAGGGGAAAACAGAGAGAGAAAAGGGAAGAACTGAATGAGTTTGAAGGAATTTAGGAAAGTGATTTATTTTCACAAAGATATTGAGTATGAGAAAGATCATTAGGAATCCTCATTCCTTTGGATAAAGAACATTGAAGAAGTAAAGAAATATTACCAACAAAGACCCCTCTTAATCAATATAGTAGTAGAGAGAAGACATAATTTAATATTTTAGTATCCATTTAGGGCTAATACAAAGTCTGGACAGAATTTCACACAAATATATAAAGTAAAAGAAACAATTAAAACACAAACTTATAAGACTCAATCACTATGCAGAGCACAAAAGGGAGGGTGGGGGAGGGAATAGGTGGGATTTGAGGGAGGGCTAAATAAGCAATGTGTGCATGTATGATGCTGCTACTCTGATGTGTATCAAAATGTATAATTACAATGCACCAATAAATGAATAAAAAAAAGAAAAGAAAAAAAAACTTCTCTTTTCTTCTTGAAAGTCAAATGGATAGAGCTTTGGGTTGACTGTCTCCTTTGTATCTTGAGAGGAGTCTGAGCTAATTTGGAGATTCATATTTATGTTTTCAAGTGTCAGAAGGCCTTCAATCTACCATCATAAAATCAAAAAGCCCAGTCTTTATTGGGTTTGTTATGTTTTAAAGAAGACACACCAAGGAAAAAAGTAAGTCCCTGCCGAAAGGTTGGATGTTTTTCCTCATATGTAGAAGCTAGGGAGAAATTGGGACACAGGAGAGACTCCAGACAAATGTGTATGACGTTCCTCAGGGCATGGGGACTCAATGTGGACTAGAAACAAAAACAGGGAATGTCTGGTTATAAGTACAGTCATAGTCGTTCAGCCCTTTAGCAAGTCTTGAAAATATGTGATTTATTTCATAAACACATAAAACACACATGCAAATGTATATTCCGCCATAATCCAGCTCCTTTAGGATAAGAGAAATAAGAAGTAGAAATTAATTTGAATCTTGTTTTTATATGGTATGCTATCTATTTCACGTTAAAAAGTACTTGATATTTCAGATTTAATAATCAGCTATATTACCAAGAATGTATTAACAGGGTCTGTAAAATACACAATAGAAGAAAAGAAGTCAGGTTTGAATTCCTTAACATTTTATGAAAGCTCCAATTAGAATTTTGAAAGATAACATTTTTTAAGTGTTTTGCAAATATGCTCTTTAAGGGAAATTTCCAGTTTCCTAATTGGAAAAATATGAAAAATTAGATTATATTGTTTTGAAGATTCTATATATGCACTAATGACTAAGTCAAATGTTATATATTATAGACAATTGATAAGCTCCAGGAAGTTTCATTAACTTTAATAAACATTAGAGAAACGTGTAATCATTGAAAATAGTTGTATACTTTGCATTTAATTTTTCAACTCTAATAGTACAGTTGACAAGAAATGTTAATTACATTTCCTCCTGCTGATATTTCCTAGGAAACCAATATCTTTGAAATGATAATTATAACTATGTTCTCCTGTAATTATTCTTCTAGTTTTTGTATATCATTGCTCATTATTACTGCTAGAATAATATACATTAAAAATAACCATGTTTACTTACTAAATAATTTATTAAAGAAGTCATTAGTGAAGACATAAACATATATGTGTGCATATATAAGCGTTATCTATATACATATGAGTCACTGAATTATTTTATTGGACTACCTTAACATCTATATTGTAAATTCTCTTCATAGAAACTATTTCTTTTCTAAAGAGAATGGTATTCAGGGGCAAAGAGAATAGAATGAAGGCCATCAAGTGGGCACTGAGGAGTCTGATAATGGCACTGAGGGAGAATGATTTCTGCTGTGGTCATCAATGCCCATATTTACAATTGTCATTTGATAATAACACACCAATGCTTAGGATAATTTTTTTCAAAATATTTACTACTTTAATTTGAATGTTTGAGAGTCTGTGTGCTTGCATATTTGGGATCTCATTTTTACATCAACACATTTTTTGAGATGCACTAGAAATGGAGTATGAACAGAAACTCAAACGAGAGAAAGATTATGTGGACACAAGTTTCTTTAAATTAAAGTTCAACTTTGATGAACATTTTAAGAGGTTTTTACTATTGCTTTACATTTCAAAAGTTAATGGAATTATGGGATTCAGACCAAAGACAGGGATGCTTATCTGACATTTAAGTTACTTTAAAAATTTCACAAAATAAACGGTGAAGTAAAATAATTAAATAAATTGACCCATAATACAAACTTATGCTACTTTATATCTAGAGATTTTTCAAATATTACTTTCAGTGTAATACAGAGGATAAGATAGATGTTGTTGTTGTTGTTGTTGTGTGTGTGTGTGTGTGTGTGTGTGTGTGTGAGAGAGAGAGAGAGAGAGAGAGAGAGAGAGAGAAAGAGTGCTTATATACTGAATTGTGTGATTTTTTTAGCAAATTACTTGACATTCCTTAAGCTCAGACTCCTCATTTGCAAAATGGATATTTTAATAGCCACACCTTAGAGAACTTTATGAGAATTTAAGTGTAAAATACATAAGAACAAAGAAAATTACTGGTGCATACTAACAATCTAACAAAGGTTAATTGGTTGCAGTGTTGGAGGAATGATTAAGTTAGAAGACTTTTACTCACCTTCCAATGTAGCATCCTAAATAACATTGCTTTTCTTATATATTAATTTAGAGAATTAAAAAATTAAGCCCAGTGTGGTGTCTCATGCCTGTAATTCCAGTACTTGGGAGGCTGAGACAGAAGGATCTCGAGTTTGAGGCCAGCCTCAGCAACATAGTGAGACCCTGTTTCAAAATAAAATATAAAAAGGGCTGGGCTCAGTGTTAGAAAGCCCCTGTATTAAGCCGGGTGTGGTGGCGGACGCTTGTAATCCCAGTACTTTGGGAGGCGGAGACCAGAGGATCCGGGTTCGCAGCCAGCCTCAGCTCGCTTTCTCTCTCTCTCTCTCTCTCTCTCCCTGTCTCTCTCTCTCTCTCTACTTAGTGAGGCCCTCCGCAACTTCGTGAGACCCGGTCTCAAAATAAAGTATAAAAAATAGGGCCGGGGGTGTAGCG
>PVJS01029647.1:0-24641 GCA_004027185.1 Glis glis
TGAGGAGCCCCTCGCCCCGCCCCCAGACCACGTCCCTCCATACCCCGCCCAATGGCCCTAGTGGATGTCCATGGCCTTGTCCCACCCCAGGCCACGCCCCACCTAATACGACCTTTCACTGAGGAGCTGCCTCGCCCTGCCACGCCCCAGGCCACGCCCACCAAGGCCCCAACCAATGAGCCTGGTAGATGGACACGCCCCACCTAATAGGACCTTTAACTGAGCCGCCGGCCCCGCCCCACTAAGCCTGGTGCACCTCTGATACGCCGCCCTCGCCCCTTCCTAGGCCCCGCCCCTAGGTCCCCGCCCTGCCGGAAACGACCCTTTAGCTGAGGAACCTCTGGCCCCGCCCAGGCCCCGCCCCTCCTTCCGGGCCCCGCCCAGCCCAACCTAGGCAGTTAACTGAGGGCCTGCCCGTCCCCGCCCAGCCACTTAACCCCGCCAGGCCTCGCCCCGCCCCCTGACGGCCCCGCCCAGACCACACCCACCCTGCCAGGCCCCGCCCAGCCCCGCCCTGCGGCGGGGACCTCAAAGGCCTGGCCAAGGTATTTGTGGAATGTATATCTAGGGAAGGGGTGCATTTTGCCCGACAGAGTTGAACAGTGCCTTGAAATGCAGAACTAGACGTTTGTAGGGCCGCCTTCGTCTTCAACGCTCATGCTTGGATGGAAGCGTCTCCAAATAAGATTTACCGTGGCCTCCCACCTGAGAGGGAGACGTCGTGGTTGCAGAACACAAGTGCCTTCCAGTTTGTTTCCTGTTTGTTTTTAAAGCACAAAAGTAGAATCGATGATTCGGTTTGCTGCAGGAAAAAACAGCCAGCAGCAAAGGAATAGAGAAGACAAATCTATCCTATGACATATGTAACTTAACTTGGAGATACTATCTCACATCCTTGGTAGCCTGAGTCTCTCCCCATAGAGCCAGGGAGTTCCTCGGAAGCAGGACACAGGTGATGAAATCGCCCTCAGTTGTAACCCAAATTGCCTAGTGATTGGCAAGTGCGCGGCCAGTGAATACCAGGCCCTTCCCTTGCCTTATTTCTCGTAAGTATGGGTGAGACTCATTCAAATAAAATAAAAAGCGACCTCTAAAGGGCAATTCAAAGCTACAGCATGAGCAAGTCAATTTGTGCTCTTCTTAGTTTAAACACACTGCCAGGCGTGGTGGCGCACGCCTGTGATCCCAGTACTTGAGACAGGAGGCTCTCAGCAACCTAGCAAGACCCTGTTTCAAAATTTTAAAAAGGGCTGGGGGTGTAGCTCGGTGGTAAAATGCCCCTGGATTCGATCCCCAGTACCAAAAAAAAAAAAACGCCCTAAAGAGAATGAAGTTAAATTTTTGACCCCCCCAAGTAGAATTAATGATTCATAACTTCTCAACCCTCTCCCCCCAAATAATAGTATTCTCAGACTCATCATCAGCAATAAATACATAGAATACCCTTCCAGTGTTTGTGCCTCTCTCTTACTCTAGTTAAGAGTGGTGCAAGGATGCTTGCCTTCTCCCACTTGGAAGGTGAGAGCATGTCCGTCAGTTAGGGGAGAATATGGCAATTCAGTGTAAAGACCAGTCAGAATACTCTAATGGACAAATAGCTAAGTCTATACAAGCAGATGCATTAGAATATCAACAAATGGAAAAAAATGTGCGCTCCCTCTATCACATGACCAATACCTATCTATCTCCCCCTCTCTCTTTCTGGTCCAACCATCATGCTCAGGGAGTCACCAACACCTGGAAATTCAAGTGACTGCTGAAGTGTCACAGCCCAAAGACTCTAGAACAAATCCCTCGATTAAAGACTTATGGGTCTGTTAGGTAGACGCAAGAAGTCCTGGTGTGATACTCCACAGTAGGGTGACTATAGATGACAACTACGTATTATATATTTCAAAAAGTTGGAAGAAAGGATTTTGAAAGTTTTCACCATACAGAAATGTTCGAGGAGATAAATGTTTGAACATTAAGCAATGTATGCGTGCACCAAAATAGCACGTGGTGCCTGTAAATATGTTTAAAAACAAAAAGACTCTAGAGTAAATACGTGGTTCTACCGGCTTTCCTTATTCTCTTTCCTTAGGAGCCAAACAGGATGTGGCGTCAATGGAAGCTAGAGGTGGGGCTGAAAACCAGAGACAAAGGAATGACCTTAACCGAAGGGCTTCCGCTGGGGAAGGAGACTGGTTAGAAGATGTTTTAAACATCTGGAGCTCAAAGCACCCTCAGGATGTGTGTGTGTGTGTGTGTGTGTGTGTGTGTGTGTGTGTGTGTGTGTGTGTTTACTGAGATGGAACCCAGGGGCACTCTACCACTGAACGACACCCCCAGTCCATTTTATTTTTTTTATTTTGAGTCAGTGTCTCTCTAAGTGGCTGCGGTTAGCGTTAAGACCCTCGAACTTGCAATCCTCTTGGCTCAGCCTCATGAGTAGCTGGGATTACAGGTGAGTACCACCACATCTGGCTACATTTTAAAGGGTTAGTCAGCATGAGATGTCAAAGCTGACATGCAGATATTTATTGCACCCTTGCTGGGCCCTAGCCAGACAAACTTCTCAACAATAGGGATACAATGAATAAGATAATATAAATAGTTGTGTGATGGGTACAGAGTTTCAGTTTTACAAGACAGAAAGAGTTCTGAACAGATGATGATTACACCACATTATAAATGTATTTAATATCACTGAACTGCACATTTAAGAGTGGTTCAGATGTAGCCAGGTATGGTGGTGCATACCTGTAATCCCAGTATTAGAGAGGCTGAGACAGGAGGATCACAGGTTCAAGGAAGATCGCAAGATAGGAGGATTACAGCCTCGACAATTTAGCGAGACCCTGTTTCAAAAAAAAAAAATTTTAAAGGTCTGGGAGTGTAATTCAGTGGTAGAATACCCCTGGGTTAATCCCCAGTACCCCACTCCCCATAAAAGGTAGAATTTGTGGAAGGGTGAGGAAATAAAGGTGGTGGAGACATCTGCAGGAGTGTGGCCATGGAGTCTCCTGCACACTGTGGACAGGCTGCCTGAACTGCATGGGAAGCCACTCCCAGATGTTCATCCAGCTGAGCAATCCTAACTCCTCAGGCAGCGGCATGGAAGGTGGCTTGGAAGGAGAAGAGATGTGAAATAGGGACAAAACTAAGAAAAGGATGGTTCTGGAAGATGAAATAAAAAGCTTCCAGGCAGCAACAGGTACCACACAGGAAAAGTACCATAGGACTTAACCACTGAGAGGTCATCGTTGGTTTAGCCCCAGGCTCCAGAACCTTTAAAAATGTCCCAACGACCATCAGATTAAGTTCAAGTCATTCTGCGTGTCATGCGAGGCCCATTACAAACAATCTCCTCATATTCTTCATAGGCCATCCCAGAAGCCATGTACAACATCCTGTCTCCATGACCAGCTGAGAATCCTATATAACATGTACGGGTGCTTACTATACTGGGACCCACCCCAGCCCTCTGAGATCCTATATACCATGTGTGGGTGCTTACTATACTGGGACCCACCCCAGCCCTCTGAGAATCCTATATAACATGTACGGGTGCATACTATACCGGGACCCACCCCAGCCCTCTGAGACCAAGCTCACCTGCTCTTCTCAACACTCCCATAAGTGCAGTAAACCTCAACCTTCAGATAAGAAGAATGAAACTGAACATCTCACTCACAGTTCCACAGCCATACCCATATAGCTTGAATAAAAATGTGACACATGCTATGTAAACCTCTAGAGTAGAAGGTTTCGGCAAGAGGATGGGGACCTGTGAGGACTGTTGGATCATCTAACAATAACATATACAGCTATCCATGGGAAAGAAGGATTTGAACCCAGGCCATCTCAATCCAGAACCCAAGAACTACAACATAGTACATATAAAATGACAAGTTTCCACTTCCTGTTGCCTACCTGTCCCCATGGGATGCCTGAGTCACCCCTGCCTACCTGTAGTCCCCTTTCGTCACTCTCCATCTCCTAAGTCTGTAAGTCCTCCTGCGAGAAGCATCAATTCAGCCAGGCATGGTAGTGGTGCATGCCTGTAATCCCAGTACTTAGGAGACTGAGACAAGAGGATCGCAGGTTCGCAGCCAGCCTCTGTAACTTAGCAAGACCCTCAGCAACTTAGCAAGACCCAAGAATTTTCCCAGCAGACTTCTATTTCTCTCTTATTGTCCAGAACTTTATCACGTGGCCACCTCTAGCTACAAGGGAAACAGAGAAGATGATGATTCAACTTTCTGAGCCTCTACAGCAGAAGGTTTCAGCAGGCGAGAGAGATTCTCGTAAGTGACTAGTAGATCATCCAACAATGCCATCTATGTCACTGTTCTAATATACATAGCAAATTATTTTCAAGTGTCTGCAGAAATACTAGAAAGCAATAACTGGTAAATTTTAAAAACCTACTAATAACAAAATCAAAACACATTTTCTGAAAGGGTATTTGGAAGAAGAACATTTCATGCTCAGGCTGCAGCAACAAGCTATCATAGACAGCATGGCTTCAACTACAGGTATTTGCTGCTCAGGGTTCTGAAGGTTAGCAATCCAAGATCAAGGTACAGGTGAGGTTGGTTTCATTCCGTGGCCTCTTCTCCTGGCCTGTGCTCACTTGACCTCTTGGTTGTATGAGTGTGGGCAGAAAGAAGAGCAAGCTCTCTAGTGTCATTCCTCCTCCTCCTCCTCCTCCTCCTCCTCCTCCTCCTCCTCTTCCTCCTCCTTCTCCTCCTTCTCCTCCTCCTCCTCCTCTTTCTTCTTTTAAACTAGGGATTGAACCCAGGGGCTTTCTACCTCCAAGTTACATCCAGCCCTATAATATAATATAATATTTTGTATTTTTGAAACAGGGTCTCGCTAAGTTGCTCAGGGTCTTGCTAAGTTGCTGAGGCTGGCCTCGAACCTGCAATCCTCCTGACTCAGGCTCCCAAGTTCTAGAACTACAGGCATGTGCTGCCATGCCTGGCTTTAATGTGCCTCATAAAGGGATCATCATGGGGCTCCATTCGTGGAATCGCAATCACCATCCAAACACCTCACCTGCTAATACTATCACATTGGAGATTAGGGTTTCAAGGGGCATTTTAAGGGGACACGAACATTCAGTCCATAGTGCCATATGTACTCGATAAATATTGTCGAATAGCTAAAGGAATGAATGCTCACTTCTGCCTGTACCCTGCACACCCAGGCCTGATCCCCCAGGCATTTGTGCCTCTGCAGCCCTCTCTCCTCTCTCTGGTCTGGGTTTCTTTGGTGAAAAAACTACACACTCACTGTAGAATTGTGTGGACTCATGAGTCATGTTACGGGATCACTCTTGACAACATGCCCAGAGAGAAGAGCCAGTCACTAATGGCCACGCACCATGTGACTCGTTCATGTGAATCGTCCAGAATTGGCAAATGCATAGAAATGGGGAGCAGGCTGCTGGTTGCCAGGGAGTGCGAGGAGGGGGATGAGGCCTCAGTGCTAGCAGGTAAGGGATTTCCTAGGGGATGGCAGAAATGTTCTAGAATTAGACCGTGGCGATAGTTGCACAGTCTTGTCTATAACCAAATCCCACTGAATTGTACCCTTTAAGTGATACATCTTACAGTACATAAATTATATCTCAACAACAACAACAAAAAAAAAGAATAAACATGGTAGCTGATGTGATTGCAAAGGCCTTTCCCAGACCACCATGTGTGGAATCCCTCTGGGCACAAGAACATTTGAATGTGGCTACGTTGGCTTTTCCAGAGAGCCCAGAGATTTGTTCACTAAACTGTTATAACAGTGCTCTCAGTCCATTACCAGAATGGTTAGAACAAGCTACTTGTTTCCCAATACATATTTACATGGGACAAAATAAAAACTTAACAGAACACCCAAGTTCTCTCCACTCCATTGCTCACTACTTCCCCTGTGACTTCCCACCTCCCCGTCCACACTGTTCCAGCACATCTAACTGGCTAGCTTGCTCACAGGGCCTTGCTCCTTCCTTCCTTCCTTCCTTCCTTCCTTCCTTCCTTCCTTCCTTCCTCCCTCCCTCCCTCCCTCCCTCCCTCCCTTCCTTCCTTCCTTCCTTCCTTCCTTCCTCTGTGTCCACTCTTCCTTCAGATTCAATCCAAACGTCCTTCATGGGGACCCCTGATGCTTGCTCACAGGGCCTTGCTCCTTCCTTCCTTCCTTCCTTCCTTCCTTCCTTCCTTCCCTCCCTCCTTCCTTCCTTCCTTCCTCTGTGTCCACTCTTCCTTCAGATTCAACCCAAGCATCCTTCATGGGGACCCCCAATGCTTCCCAGGACGTTATCAAAGGCAGCCCCATTTCTCCCGCCCACGTCTCCTCTGTGCCTGGAGCTAACCATCTGGATTGCCAACTCTGCTGCCCAAGCCTGACACACAGCAGTCCCTCCCAGGGAAGACTAGAGCCTCCACTGGAACGCTGGGGACCCGGGGGTATTCACCCAACAGGCCACGGTCCATCGCCAATGAACCAGACAAGTGGCAGATTTTCCCTTCTCTCCGTGCTAATGTGGACATACTTGGTTAACTTCTATTTTTAGTTTTACTAAACATACTTTGGGAAATGATGTCATCTTCTGAGTTAGCATTCTGGTCTTTTCTACTTCCAAAAGGAGCATTGTGAATTCCCTAGAGTGCTGTAAAAGTTATGAAATAGAGTTGTACAGACTTTACATGAGGTTTTGGACTAGCATTAATTTCTTTTGTTTTGGTACTGGGGTTTGAACCCAGGGACATTCCACCTCTGAGCTACACCCCCAGACCTATCTTAATATTTATTTTGAAACAGGATCTCACTAAGTTGCTGAGGCTGGCCTCGAACCTGCGATCCTCCCATTTCAGTCTCCCAAGTACTGGGATTACAGGCGTGTACCACCATGCCCAGTTTACCATTAATTTTTATTATAGTTGTTAATGCATCCTAATTGTACAATTTGATGGAATGCAGGGTGATATTTTTATACATGCATGTATCTTGCATTGAGGATGTCCATTTGCCCTTCTCCTATCCTCTCCCCCCCTTCTACCCCTTTTCCCTCCCCCCCATCCTCTTACCCTCCACCTAGTCTCTAATGGTTTCTCTTCTACTCTCAGGAACTTTATCTTTCTGGGTCTGGATTACTTCACTTAACATCATGTCCTCCAGTTCCATCCATTTTCCTACTTCCTTTCTTTCTCATTTTAATGAGAGCTGGTGATTTGATTGCCAAAATTCCTAGGTTATTCAATGGTAGCTTTGTCAAAACAAAATTACCCAGTAAGGCTGGGCATGGTGGTACACACTTGTGATCCCAGTACTTGGGAAGCCAAGAAAGGAGGATCACAGGTTCAAAGCCGGCCTCGACAACTTAGGAGACACTGTTTCAAAATAAAAATCAAAATAGGGCTGGAGATGTAGCTCGGAGGCAGAACATCCCTGGGTTCAATCCCCAGCAACATGAAGCAAATTACCCAGTGAGGGCTTCAAAGACAGTCATGCTTACATACATCAACTGAGTGGTCCAAGGGACTTTGAATTAGAAAGGAAAAATGTGACTCAGGCCCTGGGATGATGCGAGGTGACACACCATGAGCTGTACTGGCCATTTCGGGGAATACTAAAACCACGTGTGGTTTCTGAAATCCTCCTACATTTGATTAAACATCTTGTTTGCAGCATTTTATAGAAAATATGGAAACACAGTGAGCTGGCTGCAACAGTACTACATTGAAATAAATGCATGCCAACAATTCATGTATCATCGTAGGATTCAGCCCAAGATACAATGGTAGGAAACTTAAGACATAATCCCCTAAAATAGTCTACCATAAAACTGATGAAACTGAACACAAAAAAGGACATAATGTGAGCTCAGGATGCCAGTGCTCTCCTGCCTTTTTCCTGTCTCTTCCAGATCTCGCCATCGTTCCAGTCCATCGACTGTCCTTCTTCTTTGTCCTTTAGTCTCCTGAATCATTGCTCTTTTTTTTCTCCTGTTTTCTGTCTCCACCTCCCGTCTCGCACCTGCAGCTGGGAAGGTGTGGACAAGTCACCCCTCCACACTCCCTTTCTTTCTCCCCTGTACCACTAGACCGGGAACACCCTCACTGCAGGGTCATTGTGAGGTGGACCGAGGTTGGCACTGGCCTGGGAGGTGCTCATTTATGCATATAACAAAAACACAAGGCAGCTACTAGGGGTGTGAAAAAGGAGCCCCAGTTCCTGTGCTTGGGGGCCACGTCACTTCATGGGGACAGTAACCAGACAGGAAGGTCAAATGGCGGCCTCCACGCTCTTCCTTCCTCTTCTCTCTTGCTTGCTTATCACACAGTCAAGGCCAAGGTCAAGAAAAAAATAATAATAATAATGTGAAGTAAGCGAAAGGAGCACCGAGCACCTTAGACCTCTGTGTTGGTCAGCTTTCCATCACTATCACAAAGTACCCAGAATAATCATTTATTTATTTATTTATTTATTTATTTATTTATTTATTTATTGTTGCGGTACTGGGGATTGAACCCAGGGGCATTCTACCTCCGAGCTACACCCCCAGCCCTATTTTTTAATCTTTATTAAAAAATAAGTGTGGTGGCGCATGCTTGTAATCCCAGTACTTAGGAGACTGAGACCAGAGGATCCAAGTTTGCGGCCAGCCTCAGCTACTTAGTGATGCCTCCGCAACTTAGGGAGACCCTGTTTCAAAATAAAGAACAAAAAATAGGACTAGGGGTGTAGCCCGGAGGTAGAATGCCCCTGGGTTCAATCCCCAGTACCACCAAAAATAAAATAAAATAAAATAAAATAAAATAAAATAAAAAGGGCTGGGGGTGTGGCTCAGAGGTAGAATGCTCCTGGGTACAACCCCCAGCACCCCACCCTACCCCTGAAAAAGCAGTAAAGAGGCATCAAGAGGCAGTTTAGGACTTCTGCCAATTCTGGCTGAAGGAGAGCAAAAGCCCAAGCCTCTCTCCACAGAATCTCTCTCCGTTCCCCTCCCCAGCCTGCTCCCCGCCCTGGATGCCTGTGTAGGAAACAAAAGGAGTCCCCGGCCCTTTGGCTGCAGGTGGAGTTGGCCCATGTGGAGTCCCAGCAGGAGGTGAGGGAAAGGAAGAGAGACCCCAAATTCACTCCCCCACCCCCACCTACTGCCTCTCCAGGGCTTGGCTGTGTCCTTCACCCCAAGGTGACCACCCTTCTCCAGGGTCCCCCTCTACAGAATCACACTTTGTCATTTGAAGTCAAGTACAGGTTGAGCATCCCTTATCCAAACACTTGGGAACAGAAGTGTTTCAGATGTTGGATCTTTTTGAATTTCAGGATATCTTGGGTTGGAACCAAAGTCTAAACATGAAATTCATTTGTCTCCTAAACTACATGTTAGAAACATAGCCTAAAGATATTTTTACATACTATTCTTAGTGTGCCTGAGTTTTGACTGTGACATACCGCACACGGTCAGGTGCAGAGATTTCTACTTGGCGCTCAAAACATTTCGGATTTGGGAGCATTTCAGAGTCTAGATTTTTGAATTAGGGATATTCATCCTGAACCTCCTCCTTCTCCAGGCCCCATGGTCTCAGTAACAAACCACCACTCTCCCCAGGTTCCAGAATACTTTCTCATGGTTCCTTTTCACCCAACAATCGACTTTCCCAATTTAACTATTGGGGCCCTGACTGATAGGCCACTCGACACAGTGTGAGCGCCCATTCTAATCCATGAGGAAGGAGAATCGAACTCACTATCATGACAAGTAGCCGCAGACCTGATTGGCAGAAAAACGCTGAGAAGTATCAATCCGTGTATGTTCCCTCCTTCCCTCGCTAAATCCCCTCACTGCGCCCTGAGGATGGATCCCTCCCCCCTCTGACGTGGACAGAGCTAACAGTGAGCCACTGTGGCCAACCAGCCCCGGCTGTGAGAACTCTACAACAGAAGGGCTTAGAATCGCTCACCAGGAACACGGGAGCCATCACTGGAGCCCGGGACAGAGCTGCAGCAGAACCAAGTGGCCAAGTCCTTGCCTTTCTTACCACGCGATGAGGCCAACAACTCTCAGGGGTCATCTCGTCACCTCCAGATGATTCTTTTTCTTTCTTTCTTTCTTTCTTTTTTTTTTTTTTTGCGGTACTGGGGATTGAACCCAGGGGCATTCTACCTCCGAGCTACACCCCATCCCTATTGTTTTATTCTTTATTTTGAAACAGGGTCTCACGAAGTTGCGGAGGGCCTCACTAAGTAACTGAGGCTGGCCGCGAACCCGGATCCTCCAGTCTCAGCCTCCCAAGTACTGGGATTACAAGCGTGCGCCACCACGCCCGGCTTGGATGATTCTTTTTGTAAAGATGCTGTATGATGTGCATCAGGGTTCTGCCAGGCCCTCTCTTTCCATCACATGCTTCTTAGGTGATGGCCGGAGACGCTCGATGAGCCCCTCCCCATGTGATCATGGCATACTCGGGCCCACGGAGGGGACAGTAGCAGCAAGAAGGAAAATCCCCCAAATCAATTCAAGAGGGATTCTCAACAAACCGGTTTGCAACTAACTACTCATTGGGCTGGGAGGGGGCGGTGGCCGGCACCTTTCTTATAACAGCTGCATAAGGACAGATACTTTGGGTATGGGAATGATTCACACATTTAGAAAATGCAGTATCCTTAGCTGGGCACAGTGGTGCATGCCTGCAATTCCAGTACTTGGGAGGCCGAGACAGGAGGATTACAGGTTTGAGGTCAGCCTCAGCAACTTAGCAAGACCCCCAGCAACTTAGCGAGACCCTGTTTCAAAATAAAAAGGGCTGGGGGTGTGGCTCAGAGGGAGAATGCCCCTGAGTTCAATCCTCAGTGCCAAAAAAGAATGAAAGAAAAGAAAAACACAGAACCCTTGACGGCTAGACTTTGTGCTGGTGTCTGGAAGATCAAGTCATGCAACAATGGTTGCCTTTCTTAGGCACACACTCTGTGTCAGACACCATGCTTAGAGATTGACATTCATGATCTCTAATCTAACATCAGGTACATCTCATTTTTCCCAGGATATGGCCACAGATTCACGGCCACAGGACTAGCAAACGGCCAATCGGAGATTGAAGCTCAGCAAGCCTGGCTGCAGATTTGTACTCTTTCCATGTTGTGATCCATTTTTACTACAGGAGGGGCAAGGGTATTTATTGAGAGTTTTGCTTTGTTCAATGCAGAGGTATCCAAGGAAAAGAGGGGAGAGAGGGAAACAACCGAGGGATAGGATAGACCCCACGCTCCTCTCTCCTGGTCACATGCCAGGGTGGTTCTGAGCCTACAAGAACTGGTGAAGCCGTAGCGTTCGAAATCGTGGGCGCCACTGAGTGTGTGAAGCTGCCTCCCTCCAAGGAGACACAGCGGGCACAGGTTCCAGCACCCCGTCCACAGGCCGCATCTGCTTTGGACTCAAGCGACCAAATGCGTGCAGGACAATGATGTCTTAGTAGGACACCAGCCGCAAGGGCAGGGCCCCCAGACCAAGAGTCTCAAGTGGAAAGAACATGAGCAAACTTGTTCCAGAGCCCTGGTGAGACATCGCTACCCTGAGGACGCCCAGAAATAGCCGGGGAAGCATCCAAGCTGACAAAGAAGCTGGGGTGAAGGTCTCGTCAAGCCAGTGAAGATCTGCAGTCATGGAGACACGCGAGTCAATAGAAACTAACCTATTAATACCCATGAGCTCCGGGCACGCTGGGCTGGCTAGTTTTCTCGGCCCCCTACTGCCACCTGCTTCTCCATGTCTGAGTTTGTTCTTTTATACTTGTCCTCTGCTGATCTGTCTGTGAGCCTGAAGACAGGCTCTGCTCTCCCATCTGAACTGGCGATACTCCCAAGGCGGTACCCTAAAATATGTATACCTGGTGGGCATGGTACCTCACGCCTGTCATCCCAGTACTTGGGAGGCTGAGACAGGAGGATTGCAGATTCAAGGCCAGCCTAGTGAGACTCTCAGCAACTTAGTGAGACCCTGTTTCAAAATAAAAGATAAAAAAGGGCTGGGTGTATAGCTCAGAGGTAGAATGCCCCTGGGTTCGATTCCCAGTACCACAAAAAATACACACACACACACACACACATATAATACCTATATATATGTGTATGTAAATATATCTATAATACATATATATACATATATACATATATATAGTCTTTGTCCCTGTCCCTGGTTTCTGGTACTGTGCCTAAACCCCTTGGGATTTCCTAAGTGGTAGGAATGTCTTTTGTTATTCATAAGGAACCACCCCCTCCCCTTTTCTTAGATTGAGCCCAAGGGCATTTCACCTTTGAGCTACACCCCTAACCCTTTTTTAATTTTTATTTTGAAACAGGCTCTTGCTAAGCTTCAGGGGCTGGCTTTGAGCCTGCTATCCTCCTGTCTCAGCTTCACACGTACTGGAATTAAATGCCTGGCTTCTGTGTAATAAAACTTTAATTCAAACTCGGAAGCAAAGAAGCCCGGGGAGTTTCCAGGCTGATACAGGGAGGGTGATCTGCTCAGAGCGCACAGAAGCTCCGCACCTGAGCAGGCACCACACTATACATGTCTTCCAGTCCACTATTCCTCAATCGTATCCTTTACTTTTTTTTATTTATTTTATTTTGTTTGTGTGGTACTGGGGATTGATTCCAGGGGCATCTAACCTCTGAGCTACATCCCCCAGCCCTATTTTATTTTTATTTTGAAACAGGGTCTCAGTAGGTTGCTGAGAGTCTCACTACTTGCTGAGGCTGTCCTTGAACTTGTGATCCTCCTGTCTCAGCCTCCCAAGTACTGGGATTACAAGCATGCACCACTATGGCCCCGGCTACACGCTAATCGTACCCTTTATAATAAACTAACCCTAAGCGAGGCACTTTCCTGGGACCTAGCAAATCATTAAGCCGGGGCTGGGGGGAGTCACAGGAAGCCTCTAGCTTGCAGCTGGCTGAGAAGAAGCGCAGCTGGTCCCGAGGTCTCATTTGTAGTTGGCATGTGACCTAGGGGCGCTCTTGTGGGCCTGAGCCCTTCACCCCTGCGGCCTGTTTTACCTCTGAGTAGTTAGTGTCACAGTTGAATGGGATTCTCGGGCACCCATCTGGTATTGGAGAACGGGGAATTGACTGTCGCTGGAAACACAAGGTCTCTTAGAATCAGGTCGGTGACCTCCATCCATGGTAAATGTGTTCACTGCTGGGACACTGGCTGAGCGCCCCCTGCAGCCCAGAACCCTCAGAGACGCAGCTGCAGCGCCCTTCCACGCTGGCCAGAGTCCCGTCGTCTCTTGCTTGAGTGCTACAACAAGCCAAGACGGGTTTTCCACCTCCACCTCTGCCCCTGCACAGAGCAGCTCCAGGGACACTGAGACCGCGGCTCAGATCTCCCCACTTCTTAACACCTGTGATGCACCCATCTCCTCCACCGTGGCCCAGCCTGGCTACCACTTCAAGCGCATCTCGGACATCCTCGGGCCTCACCCATGTCACCCCAGCCAAGCTGACCTCCTTATTTTGGAACCTGCCAGGCAGATCCCAGTGAGGGGCTTTATCTAGAACATTCTTCCCCTAATAGCTTATGACCAGTTCCCTCACCCCCTTCAAGCCTTTGCTCAGAGTTCATCATTATTTTTTATTTTGAAACAGGGTCTCACTAAGCTGCTGAGGGCCTTGCTAAGTTGCTGAGGCTGTTCTCAAAACTGCAATCCTCCTGTCTCAGTCTCCCAAGTACTGGGATTACAGGTATGCACCACCAAGCCCAGCTTACCCTAACAGTATTATTTAAACCATGGCTCGAGTTCCCACAAAGCCTCACAGGATTCCCAACGCCCTCTCCTTATCTACCTTTCCTTTTGTTCTATCATATAATATGCCTGCAATTTAATTATTTATTAGATTTACTGCTAGTTTTCTGTCTTGCCCTGTTAAAAATGTAAAACGCACAGAGCTTTCCCCTGTATCAACGTCATTCCTAGATGCACTCCAAGTCCCTGGCACATAATAGATGCTCAACACGATAGTTGAATGAATGATTTTAAGGACAGAAACCTATTTGGAGAATCCTAATGAAAAGTAGCACGCTCCAATCCCCGGGTCAGACATAAAGACAGGCACATGGTCACACCTGCGGGAAGACAGGAGAGGCAGGCCCACAATGTTTCCGCGTGCATCTGATAAAGATTCATTCTCGTTTCCCCTCTCTCTCTCTCTCTCTCTCTCTCTCTCTCTATCTCTCTCTCTCTCTCCCTCCATCCCTCCATCCCTCTCCCTCCCTCCTTCCCTCCCTCTCTCTTTGGTACCAAGGTTGAACCCAGGGGCATTCTATCTCCAAGCTACCCGCCCTGCCCTTTCATTTTTATTATTGTTTTGAAACAGGGTCTCGCTACATTGCTGAGGCTGGCCTCTAACCTGCAATCTTCATGTCTCAGCCTCCCAAGTACTGGGATTACAGGCAGGCACCACCACGCCTGGCTCTTCCTTGCCATTTTAACAAGTGTCAGAATAATATTTTCTTCAATAAACCCTGTGACCTTGAGCAAGTCACGTGACCTCAGTTTTCTCATCTACCAAATAAGGAAACCTCTTAGACACTGTCACCAGCCCAAAGCTATTCCAATGATGCCGCACTGTCAGGCACACTGTGAGACAGTGTGAATGAATCTGTCTTCAGATTTCACACCAAGCCACTTCTTTGCTTGGTGTCCCCAGGGGCATTTTCCCAAAATCTGGTCCATCCTTGGTTGGAATCAGTTCTTTGTACAATCACATACTATGGCTCCAATGTCATCCTGAAGGGAAAGAATGGGGAAGGACTCTCGAAGCAGCCCTCAAGAAGTAAGAGCCTAGAGGCCGGGCGCGGTGCCGCACGCTTGTAATCCCAGTACTTGGGAGGCAGAGACCGGAGGATCCGGGTTCGCAGCCAGCCTCAGCTACTTAGTGAGGCCCTCTGCAACTTTGTGAGACCCGGTTTCAAAATAAAGTATAAAAAATAGGGCCGGGGGTGTAGCGCGGAGGTAGAACGCCCCTGGGTACAATCCCCGGTACCGCAAAAAAAAAAAAAAAGAAGTGAGATCCTAGCCTGGCAGTGGAGCACGCCTGTAACCCCAGGACATAGGAGACTGAGACAGGAGGATTGCAGGTTCGAGGCCAGCCCCAGCAAGTCAGTGAGGCCCTCAGCAACTTAGCAAGACCCTGTTTCAAAAAAAACAAAAACAGGTCTGGGGGTGTAGCCTGGAAGTAGAAGGCCCCTGGGTTCCATCCCCAGTACCACAATAAATAAATAAATAAATAAATAAGGAAAAGGAAAAGGGCTAGGGGTGTAGGTTAAAGGTAGAATGCCTGTGGGCTCAATCCCAAAAGAATAAATACATTAAAAATTTAAAGAAAAAGTGAGATTCTTTATATTACAACCTTCAGCTTGAAATTTCAGATAGGTATATTCAGTAATGTATCTGCTTTTATTTTAGCATATATATAGCATTTTATGTGACTTACTAGGTAGATAACTTACCTTCTTTTCCCAAAAATATTTACATAAAGCCAGTGCCCAGATAGGTCCTGAGACTCTGAGGAAGCCGCCACCATGCACACCCACCTGTCCACTCAGGTGACACCCCAGCGTTCACAAAGCCCAGACCAGCTCCTTTCCAGCCTTAAAAACGACATTACCCCAACATCAAGACCAGGCAATCAAATTTTACATATTTATGTCTTAATAAGACAGGTTTTATAAGTCTTTTTTTTTTTTGCGGTACCGGGGATTGAACGCAGGGGCATTCTACCTCCGCGCTACACCCCCGGCCCTATTTTTTATACTTTATTTTGAAACCGGGTCTCATGAAGTTGCAGAGGGCCTCACTAAGTAGAGAGAGAGAGAGAGAGAGAGAGAGAACTGAGGCTGGCCGCGAACCCGGATCCTCCGGTCTCCACCTCCCAAAGTACTGGGATTACAAGCGTGCGCCACCACACCCGGCTATAAGTCTTGATACAAGTGTGTTTATTTAATTTTTTTTTTTTGCGGTACCAGGGATGGAACCCAGGGGCATTCTACCTCCGAGCTACACCCTCGGCCCTATTTTTTATACTTTATTTTGAAACCGGGTCTCACGAAGTTACGGAGGGCCTCACTAAGTAGCTGAGGCTGGCCGCGAACCCGGATCCTCCGGTCTCAGCCTCCCAAGTACTGGGGTTACAAGCGTGTGCCACCACACCCAGCCAAAGTGTGTTTATTTAAAAAATAAACTTGGTTGATTTTTTTGACACTCAATCAAATTTTACATATTTATGGTCTTAATACAGGTTTGCTGGGTATGGTGGCACATGCCAGCAATCTTAGTACTTGGGAAGCTGAGACAGAAGGATTGTAGGTTTAAGGACAAGTTCAGCAATTTAGCAAGAACCTCAGCAACTTAACAATACCCTGTCTCAAAATAAAAAATAAAAAGGGCTGAAATGTAGCTCACAGGTAAAATGTCCCTGGGTCTAATCCCCATTACAAAAAAATGGGTTTTACAAATCTTGATAAAAGTGTGCTTATTAAAAAAAAAAGTTAAGGTTGAGTGTGTGTGTGTGTGTGTGTGTGTGTGTGTGTTAAAACCCAGGGGCGTTCTATCACCGAGCTACACCCCCAGCTCTATTTTATTATTTACTTTGAAACAGGATCTCACTAAGTTACTGAGAGTCTCAATTAGTTGCTGAGGCTAGCCTGGAACCTGCGATCCTCCTGTCTTAGCCTTCCAAGTACTGGAATTCCAGACCTGTGCCACCACACCTGGCTATGGTTGATTTTTTTTGACTCTATGTATTTGTAAATGTTACTATATCCAGTCACTGATATCTCCATTTTTAAGTAAACTTGGAATTCTAACATACCTGAAGTCCATATAATGTAAATCTCTCCAAAACACACTCAAAGTTAATTCATACACGTTTCTAGCTATAAATAGAACTTGTCACCCAGTGACGGCAAAGACAACAGAGAGTCAGTGTCAACATCAATGATTCCTTGTCCTCACCACTCTTTCAAATAAATGTACAAATGAAATTATTTATAACAAACAGTCAACTGGTAAGCTAAGTGAAAATGATTTCACCTTTCGCTAGGAAAAGCATCTACTTCCTAAACTAGAAAGGAATCACTAAGATGGAAGAATTATAGGTTAAAAACATTCACAGAACTACTGCGAGATAATATGAATGATGATAGATAGGTACACATTTAAACAATTTAGCATCAGTGATAGTAAGAAAAATAATCTTGGACGACTTCTCAGAAAATAATCAAATATTCTAATTGTTCAATAAAAAAATCAAACCCATCAAGTAGTCTCGGTACCCTTGTGCATTCTTGTTCTTTTTCTTTTTTGTGACAGGGTCTCACTATGTTGCCATGCTGGTCTCACCCTTCTGGTCTCAAGGGATCCTCCCGCCTCAGCCTTCCAAGTGCTCACATTACAGGTGTACACTATCATACCCAGCCTGCACTCATATATTTTAAAAAGAATCAGTCACAAATTTAATTCTGGTATGCTAAGAGGCAAGTTCCACTGAAAAGATAATGTTAAATTCCCCTGTCTGATGAGTAAAAAATTTTGAAAGGTCAAGAGAAAAATAAATAGCATTTTTCCCCAATGTTTCAAATTTGGAAGCCAAGTTTGAAGTCTTTTTATCTGTTGACATTGCTTATGAGCTTCAAAATGTGACGCCTTCCCTGGTCTCTATAGACCTAAAATTTTGATTATGGAATGTACTATTCAAACACATCAGTCAAATTAATAAAGATTATTACATGCTGAGAAGAAAAGAAGAGCACATAGAAATTTAAGAAATAGCTAGAAGTATACGTAAATGCAATATTTTTTGCATTAATCCTCAAACTTGTAAAATAAGCGTAGATTCCTACAAAATAACAACTACATTTGAGAAAAGGAACAAGCATTATCTTTTATCATGATTTAATTGTAAAAAATATAGTCTCTCTCTCTTTCTCTCTCTCTCTCTCTCTCTCTCTTCGGGTTATTCAATACAATTCCAAGCACTTCACAGTGTTTGTTTTGTATTTTTAAAAATAATCATATGGTCAGTGCAAGGTACTACTATATACATTTTACACATTTTACAAAAGAGAAAGCAGGAGAGTGTAGTCAACTCTACATCATAATAGCTATTATCAGGAAACAGAAAACCCAAAACTGTATGGACAAACATGAAGGAATTATTTTCAACCTTTGGCTTGAAACGTTACACATGATTTCATTTACAGGTGAAGCATCTCTCTAAGCAGTTGATTGGCTTTCCCTCTAGAGAGTTCGCCGGTTTTTGCCTACCTACGTTTCATTTGGGAAAACCCAGCAAGCCTTAAAATCTCAAGCAATCCCTTGTCATTTAAAATTTTGACTCATTTACCTCTTCTCCTTGGTCTCCATTATCGCTTCTTCTGGAATATTCGTCCTTGAATACCATGAACGAATTTTCCTTCCTCTGTTTAAGTCTTTCGCTTGTGTTTTCTTTAAATGACCACTTCTGGTTCAGCTCTTCTTGGCTCAGCATCCACTCATCATCTGATGTCAGACAACATCACATCGTGCCGTTTTGTGTCTGTGCTCCTTAAAGTACGCCTCTCTGGTCCAACAACAGCTGCCTTCTGACCCAGCAACACACAGAAGTTCTTAAGGTGAAACGGAATTGATTGGCTAAGAGTTTTTGGCTTTTTCCCAAAGCGCAGCTAACTTATTTTCATCTGAGAATCTCCCGTCTTTCTTTGGGGAGGAGCAGGGGGAAGATGTTGTAGACGTCCTTGGGCTCGCTCTCCCTCGCCCTCATCTCTGCAGATAGAGCATCCTTAGCAAGGGCCTTCTGCTTCCAGCCATGCAGGCATCTTGGCTGACTTCTGGGATCCTGAAAGAAAAATCAAGGGAGGGTAAAGATTTAAGAACAAGTACTCGAAGTCAGTGCCCTAAGATGGAATTCCTCGTGGAAGACGGCCATAGCTCTCAGCCCCAGACACCTTCTAATTATAAACTACTGGTGGCACCACAGCCAAGCAGCATGCCGTGTGTTCCTTCCCTCCTGGCCAGGTCTGCAACCAACAAACACACATGTGTAAATACACGGTGGCTTCTAGAAAAAAAAATCTCCACTTACCAACCTAAGGTTCCCGTTCTCTCTATTTCCCTGGCTTCTTCCAAGTGGAAATACGTGGTTCCCAAGTGGGAATACACAACAACCTTAAAATCTAAGCCTACGGCCTTAGAAAAAGAAGAGTAAATATGTCTATCAGAGAGGCTTTGCTTTACTAGAAATGCTCTTAATAACCATGGGTGTCTGCAACGGCCTAACATTTTCAGAAATAATAAGGGGGGAAATGACAAACTTTCACAACGTGATAAGCCAGAGGGACATATGAGACCAAGACAGGTGAGACAGATGGACACATGTCATGGTCATAAAATACTTGATAAGCCAGGCATGGTGGTTTACGCCTATAATCCCAGTACAGGGGAGCCTGAGACAGGAGGATTGCGGGTTGAGGCCAGCCTCAGCAACTTATCAAGACCCTGTTTTAAAATAAAAAGGATCAGGGGTGTAGCTTGGAGGTAGAAAGCCACTGGGTTCAATCCCTAGTACCCAAAAAAGAAAGAAAACTTGATACTTTTCAAGGTGCCCTCTTAGGCATGATTATAGTTAATGGTTGTTTGAAGAAAACAGGAAAAGTAAGGAACTATGTTGAAATTCACTCAAGGAGGAAATGATGAGTTAAAACTGGGAGGAAAAAATCAGCTCCTGGGTTCTTCTGGTTTTGCTGTCCAACAACGTTTTTGCTGTGGTGGTTTTTCTTGCGGTGCTGAAGTGTGAACTCATGCTAGATAAATGGTCTATCCCTGAGCTACATTCCTAGCCCTTCGACAGCTGCTCCTTGTGGACAAAAGTGATATAGGGGGAATAATCTAATCTATACTGATAGCACTATAGATTCCCGGATGGTCATTAAGACCCAGGAAAATAGCTCAAAACTCACCGGACATCCTTCCCTGAAAACACTTCCTAGGCATTTTGATTAGCTGAAACAAATCTATCCAAAATCTTATTATTCTTTTTTTTTTTTTTTTTTTTTTGCGGTACCGGGGATTGAACGCAGGGGCATTCTACCTCCGCGCTACGCCCCCGGCCCTATTTTTTTATACTTTATTTTGAAACCGGGTCTCACGAAGTTGCAGAGGGCCTCACTAAGGGGAGAGAGAGAGAGAGACAGAGAGAGACAGAGAGAGAGAGCGAGCGCGCTGAGGCTGGCCACGAACCCGGATCCTCCGGTCTCCACCTTCCAAAGTACTGGGATTACAAGCGTGCGCCACCACGCCCGGCTTTATTATTCTTTTGTATAAAATCTAACGTCACGCATTTTTATCACTATGTCAAGAATTAGAGAAACTCTGTATTTAAATTTAAAATTGAGGGATTAAAATAAGGCGTTTTAAGAAATTATGTCATTTGTAGGAAAATGGATGGGACTTGAGACTATTCTGCTAAGTGAGATCAGCCAGGCTCAGAAAAGTCAAGCGTTGAATGTTTTCTCTCATGTGGAAGCTAGAGAGAAAATAGGAAATAAAAGCGACTCCGATAAAAGAGGAGACTAGTAGAAGAGTGGAAGGTAACGGGAGGGAAAAGGGAGGCTCAAGGGAGGAAACAGATCAAATATGATCTTCATACATGAAGGTATTACTACCAATCTCATTAGCATGTACGGGGAGGGAGGAGAGGGGGAGCAAGATGGACTCTGGAGGGAAACACACCAAGTGATACGTACATATATATATATTATATATATATATATATAAATGAATGACTTTGAATCTATGTTTTATCATTATAATGCACCATTAAATTTATAAACAACAATAATAATAATAAATTTAAACCAGGCATGGTGGTGCACAGCTATAATCCCAGTACTTGGGAGGCTGAGACAGGAAGATCTCAGGTTCCAGGCCAGTCTCAGCAACTTAGTGAGACCCTGAGCAATTTAGCAAGATCCTATTTCAAAATAAAAAATAAAAAGGGCTGGGCGTGTAGTTTGGAAGTAGAATCCCCCCGGGTTCAATCCTCAGTACCAAAAGAAAAGAAATTTTTAATTTCAGAATTAAAATTAAATTAAGAGAGTACACTAGCAAGAGGATGGAAGCCTTTTATGCCATAAAAGATTTTTAAAATTGAACTTTCCCATTTGAAATATTTAGATTAAGAAAGATCAAGTATTAGGAAGTGGAGGATTAGGATCAATTTCTTTATCTAAAAAACAAGGAGATTGCAATAAGTATGCCAAATTATTAACATCTCTAAATTCTATGATTCTAGACAAGTATATTTAATACCCATCAATGGTCCTGAGAATGGAAATTCACCCAAATATGTCATTTTTGTTGTTGTTTGTGTTTTTCAATGCTAGGTTTGAACTTATGGCCTCACAAGTGCTAAGCATGTGCTCTACCACTGAGCTACATCTCCAGTCCCAAATAAAAAAGATTTTGTTAATTAAAATTTCATATGAAACATAACCATAAAATGTGGATGGATTATTCAGTCCCCAGTAATAGAATAAAATATGAAAGGACTGTGGAGTAGATGCAGGTTTTTGTATGAGCCTTTATGATAGAAGATGCGATTTAGGGCAATCCAGAATTAGTCATACTTCAAGCAAAACCTTCCAGGCTCTGACCCCAGCCTGCACAGACTAGCTGCTGGTAATTCTGTTTCTGTGGGAACATTAGAGAGAAATTGGAGAAGTATTGATCCCAGTGGAATGCTACATGCTTATTAACCTTGCTGAATCTCTCTAATTCCATTTTGTCAATACCTTTTAAAATAAAATTCTGTTATTTGAAATATTAATTAGCTTTATATCACCAGTCAGCTATACATTCCTTACCAAGACAATCTTTGAATGCTTTTTCGCAAATAACTCTGAGTCCTTATAGATGCACTGTCATCGGTCACATTTTTTTTTTTTTTTTTGCGGTACCGGGGATTGAACGCAGGGGCGTTCTACCTCCGCGCTACACCCCCGGCCCTATTTTTTATACTTTTTATTTTGAAACCGGGTCTCACGAAGTTGCAGAGGGCCTCACTAGGTAGAGAGAGAGAGAGAGAGACAGAGAGAGCTGAGGCTGGCCGCGAACCCGGATCCTCCGGTCTCCGCCTCCCAAAGTACTGGGATTACAAGCGTGCGCCACCACGCCCGGCTTTGTCATCGGTCACATTTATTTCTGTCATTTTTAACAGTATATGATGACTTTGCTCAATGTATTACTAAAACCATGATACAGTCTTTCTCCTGATTTATGCTGATCAATCAATCAATAATTATGTCTCATAATAAGGGGGCATTGGGTTAATGTGATTTGATTTGCTCTTTTTTTGGGGGTACTGAGGATTGAATCTAGGGGTGTTGTACCTCTGAGCTACACCTCCAGCCCTTTTTATTTTTTATTTTGAAACAGGGTCTCTCTCACCAAGTTGCTGAGGTCCTCGCTAAATTGCTGAGACTGACCTCGAACCTGCGATCCTCCCAAGGACTGGGATTGCAGGCGCACACCACCACACCCGGCTATGACTTGATCTTGATCAACACATGCCGGATCACAGCGGCCTCCTCTAATGCCTCCTGAATTCAACCTCTCTCAAAGAATCCAATCTTTAATTTTAACACCACTTCTACAGTTAATGTCTAACCCACAATTTAGAATTCTCAAAGCTATTATTCCTTTTTGAATACTAGAATATTTATTTGTATATGTCCGTTTCCCTAGGACCTGCCTTATTCTCCATGATTGTTAGAAATTACCCACTGTGATGGAATAATTACATATGCAATGAGGTCGGTGCATGCAAATGAGAGCAGATATTACATATGCAATGAGGTTATGCCTGCAAATGAGAGCAGGTATTACATATGCAATGAGGTGATGCATGCAAATGAAAGTAGTTATTACATATACAATGGGGTGGTGCATGCTAATAAGAGCAGGTATCACTTGTGCAATGAAATGGTGCCTGTGAATGAGAGCGGGCATTACATATGCAATAAGGTGATACATGCAAATGAGAGCAGTTATTAAATATGCAACAAGATAGTACATGCTAATGAGAGCAGGTATTGCATATGCAATGAGGTGGTGCATGCTAATGAGAGCAGGCAGCATGTTGCCTAGAACTTTATTTTCCCAAACAATAGTCCCTGATAAGCCACCCTCATAAGTTTTCACATTGGAGCTATGACACAATTTTGGGCTCTTTAGCCATTTTTTGTACCATTTGTTCAATTATTTACATACTATTAGTTTATTTATTTATTGGTACTGGGAATTGAACCCCAGGGCCTTTTAATTTTTGTTTTGAAACAGGGTCTTGCCAGGTTGCTGAGAATCTTGTTATGTTGCTGAGGTTGTCCTTGAATCTAAAATCCTTCTGTCTCAGCCTCCCGAGTATTGGGATTCCAGGTGTGCACCACCATGCCCAGCTGTGCTTGTTGTTGTTGTTAATGATTCTGCTATGGCTTGAATACTGTTTGTTCCCTCTGAAACTCATGCTGGAGTTTAACCCCCATTGTGAGGTATTAGGAAAGTGGGCATGGTTATTTATTTGCATGCACTAACCTCATTGCATATGTAATTATTCCATCACAGTGGGTAAATTCTAACAATCATGGAAAATAAGGCAGGTCCTAGGGAAACAGACATATACAAATAAATAATAATAATGATAATCCTAACCTTAAGGCCTGGTTAGGATTAGATCAGGTCAGGGTGGAGCCCCACGAGGGGATCCTGTAGCTTTATAAGAAGGGGAGAGAGTAGAGGAGACTCAGGCACCATACTCCCCACTTTTGCCATGTGATTGACCATGACCAGATGTGGCCACTCAACCTTGGACCCAGAACCATGAACCAAAATAAACCTCTTTTCTCTATAACTTGTACCTGCGGTATTGTGCTGTTATCAACAGAAAATGGAGCAAGCCAGTCTCTATTTAAATAAATGTATTATGGAAGGAAAGCGTCTATCGCTGCCATAAATAGAAACCAGTGCCATGCACTAAAAACGGAGAGTGCTCTAAAGATAACTGAAAGGAATGCAAAAGGACTCTTAAATTCTGGCTGGACACAAGTGCCTGCCAAAAACAGTCTTCACCTGCTCTTCCTTTATTAAAAATGGGACCAATAGATTTACAGGGAAACTATGGCCTTCAATGATTTCATTTAGAAAGAAGAAAAGTTGAAGATTGGATTAAGTATCCATTTCAAGAACTTAGAAAAAAAGGCTATGGAGATAAATCCAAGAAAATAAGAAATAAAGATGAGAAAATAATTAATGAAATGGAAAATAAAGATACAATTGAAAAGATCAGCACAAATAAAAGTTCTTTAAAAGGACTACTAGGCCGGGCATGGTGGCACATGTCTGTAATCCCAATACTTGGGAGACTGAGTCAGGAGGATCACAGGTTCTAGGACAGCCTCAGCAAATAGTGAGACTCATCAACCTTGTGAAACCCTGTTTCAAAATAAAAGTAAAATGGGACTGAGAGCATAGCTCAGAGGTAGAATGCTTCTGGGTTCGCTTCCCAGTCACTCACACACACACACACACACACACACACACACA
>PVJS01029648.1:0-24634 GCA_004027185.1 Glis glis
AGCATAGAAAAAATAGGGCCAGGGGCGTGGCGCGGAGGTAGAATGCCCCTGCGTTCAATCCCCGGTACCGCAAAAAAAAAAAAAATAAATAAGAAGTGTTTTGAAGCCCGGTGTGGTGGTGAACCCTTGTAATCCCAGTACTTGGGAGGCTGAGACAGGAGGATTGCAGGTGCGTGGCCAGCCTCTGCAACTTAGTGAGACCCTCCACAACTTAGTGAGACCCTGTTTCAAAATAAAGAATAAAAAATAGGGCTGGGGGTGTAACTTGGAGGTAGAATGCCCCTGGGTTCAATCCCCGGTACCGCAAAAAAAAAAATAAGCATTTTGAGTTTCTATGTGCTCCAATAATGCCAAGAGGACAGTAAAGGCTGATTAAGCAATAGATATGAGGAAAAGTTTGCTCAATGAATCTGAAATATCTATCACATGATATAGGCTTCCCAATAAATAGAAGCTTACTGAATATCATTTGATCGTAAAATTATTATTCACCTAGAGAAACTGAACTTCCTTGAAACCATGGAAAAAAGACATTTTGTTGATGTGGGAAAAAGAAGGCCTATACATGATGCCTTCTTAAAAAAAAATAAGGCCTATGTATCTACATATTAACACATATAATAACCACATATCCATTATTAGGCACTCGTGGAAGATGAAAAGTGTGTTGATAAAATCAGTAATGCAAAATAGTATAAAATAATCTATATTGGGAAAATGTAGGTATTTCCTCACTTGGTTTGATTCTGAACCATTTGATTTAAATTAACATTGAATGACTACATAAGTTTTGTTGTTCTTATAATTTTTAAAGAGACTATCAGCATGAGGTATAAGTTACCACTGTATTAGTTGAGCTTATTATTCTTGATTATTTACTAAAAAATTAGAATCTCCTTATGATCCCACCCTGATATAGGCTCTACAAATTGTTATTTCTACATTCAATTTTTAGTGTATTTAGGTTTTTAGTATAGACCCAATTCTCTATTAATTGTGCATACCTTCTCTAAGGTAATAACATCCAGTTTGGGTTTGCTTTCTATTCTGTATTATCTATGTTGTGTTTTTTTTCTATATATCATGTATTCTAAATCTATAACACTGGCCTAACTTATTATCCTGCACTTTAGACTAGCCCATTCAACTGTTGCCTAAATATTTACAGTTTAATATTATCCAGCCATTTCAAGTGAATATTCAAAAAATGTTCTCCTAGTCTGCCTCTCTTTCTGTAACCCTGTGCATTAGTCAGCTTTGTGTCAGTACAATAAAATACTTGCACTAGCTAACTTATGAAAAGATCAATTTAGCTAACATTTTGGGAGGTTCACAGTTCAAGACTGGACAGAGCCCCAGTGGTTTTGGCTCTGAGGAGGATGGTGGACTGAAGACGTCCCAGCAGGAGCTTGTGTGGGAGCAAAGGAACACATCACAAACCAAGGCTGAGAGAAAGGGCGGGCAGGACTAGACTTGCTCCTGTCAAAAAGATCTTCTCGCGAGAATTCAAGGGGCCACATGAAAAATATCAAGAGGTCATAGGCACTACCTCCAATAATACTCCCACTAGGCCCCACAACCAAAGGCGCTGCCCCTTTCAAGAGTCACACTCTGGGGACCAAAGCTTTAGCACAGGGATATTTGGGGAACACTCAATATATGAAAACCATAGTACCCTCTTCTACTCAGGGAAGCATACCTTTTGATATATATGGCATATGTTGATATAGGGAGTATTTTAATAAGAAAATATCTATATTTTTATTGCTAAGTAATGTGTGTAACAAATATTATTATGCTTCATTCAATCTCTAGAACCAATCCTAGATTTTGGAGATTTATCTTTTTTATTTTCTATATTGTTTTAATTTTTAGGAGAATATGAAACCTATTAGAAAAAAATTGCCATACATAGTACTGATATAACAAACTGAAATTTTCTACATAGACAATTCTATCATCTGGACATAGGCACAGTTTTAGTTCTTCCTTTCTAATCAATAAATCATTTATTTATTTTTCTTGTCTTATACTAAGATTTCATGTACAGTGCTGACTAGGAATTATGAAATTAGATTTGTTCCCAATTAAGGGGAAATTTTAAAGCATTAATTGGGTTTATTATAAGCTATAGGTTTGTAGATTAAACTTGTTGGTTGGTTTTTTATATATTCCTTTTATAAGGTTAAAATATTCCTTTCTATCCCCAGTTTGTTGAGTTTTGTTCATAAATGGATGTTGAATGCTTTTAAATGCTTCTTCTTCATTTATTTAAATGATCAGATGTTTTGCTAAAATTCTGCTTATATAGTAAATCAACAAACTGGGAAAGAGTTGTTTGAAATGTAAGCCTCAGACTTAGACAGACACAATATGCCCCTGTGTGAGGCATGTGACCTGCTCATTCCTCCTAACTACCGATTATCCCTCGGTTGTATTTCTGGTTCCAGCATGCATTCTTGTTTTTCCTTCAGATAAAGAGCTTTAGAACAGACTCCTCCCTCTTATGAACATTCCCTCACATACCCAATTTCTACCCAATCATCAATTTCTGCTTAGCCTTTTAAAAATACATAACCTCTCCTACTCTTTTGATTAAGCATTCCTTATTTTTCAGGTCACTTCTTCCAAAAGACTGCTTTTTACTCCAAAAATAGAGAATGAACCCCTCCTGTGTGATGCCTCATGCTCTTTTCTCATTATTATACTTATTCCATTCTATTATAATTTCCAGTTTTCCACTCCAAATCTCTCGATATATTATAATATCCATGAGGGCAGGAGCCTATTGGATTGCCAGTGCCTGTCACATGTGGCAGGCATTTATTAATCAGGATTTCCTTCCAGGGGTGAACTCTAGACACCTCTCCAAATCTTGCTCTATCAGGGGAGGAATCTAAAATTGGACGATTTCTGCTTACGTTCCTAGATCTGCAGGGTGTTATGCACAAAGCCAGTTACCAGACCATGAGTGGCGAGAGAGAGAACACTTGCACAACAGGTCATGCCTGATCATGGTTCAACAGACAGAACTAACGGAAGCCTAAGATTCTTCAATATCTAGTCCTCCAAGTCTTAGGAAAGCTGCTTAGGGCAGACGGAGTCTTAGTTTTGTGTACATCCCTTCAGCTAAAGAACCACCACATCAGTTCACTCTGGACATTTACACCCCACTTGCTGAGCTGAAGTGTTGCAGGACATCTGGTTCTAGGAGGGACACGCACAAAGCCTGGACTGCTTCAGACAGCTCCTCCCTATCTCAGGATGCTGCTTCCTCAGCACAGTCTGCAGTTATCCTGAGAGCTTACCTATGGAAGGGAGGGAGAGCTGGGCTGGCCAAGGCCACGTAGGGGACCCCCATCCTGCTGAGGATCCCATAGTCATTTCTGTGTTGAAGACTTTCTATTGTGGGTACCATGCACAATTTAAACAAGAAGTATGGTATTATATAAAAGTCATGTCTTGTTCATGTGTGCCCTACTTCGTGTGACAGCTGAGGCTCTCAGAAAGTGTCCACTCCTGACTTTTCCCCCTGAGAGCCACTCACTAAGCTAATGAATGTGTAGCCAGACGTCTACCTTGTGATAGTAGCATTCTTAGCAGTATTTATTATATGCTTAATTGAAAATTTGTTAGAGATAAGAAACAACAGAGGAAAGAAATAATCCAGGCATACACTGTTGTTTGGGAGCAGTAATTAACACCATTAGAAACTTTTAAGTGATTTTAAGAAAGTATTACCATTAATATCTGTAGGGAGCTAGGTGCGGTGGCTCATGCCTATAATCATAGCACTTGTGAAGCTGAGACAAGAGGATCGCAGTTCGAAGCCAGTGCATGGTAACTTAGGGAGACCTTGTTCAAAATTTAAAAAATAAATGAATTAAAAGGGTTGAGGATGCAGCCCAGTTGTAGAACCCTATGGGTTCTCTAGTAACACACACACATATTTATCAGTAGGAAACTCTTTACCAAATCTCAGTATAAATTCTTTTTTTTTTTTTTTTTGTGGTACCGGGGATTGAACGCAATGGCGTTCTACCTCCGCGCTACGTCCCCGGCCCTATTTTTTATGCTTTATTTTGAAACCGAGTCTCACGAAGTTGAGGAGGGCCTCACTAAATAGAGATAGAGAGAGAGAGAGATAGAGAGAGAGAGAGCTGAGGCTGGCCACGAACCCAGATCCTCCGGTTTCCACCTCCCAAAGTACTGGGATTACAAGCGTGCGACACCACGCCCGGCCTTCAGTATAAATTCTAATGAAACTTTATATGTTTTGTTTCCCCTGACTTTTTCTAAAGATTATAAAATATTTAAGATACAGAAGAAATGTTTAGGGAAAATATACATGAACTTCAAAAGAAAGGAAGGCATATTTCCTCATCTGTAGGTAATAATTCTAGGGACAGTCATTTATCCCAGGGCTAACAATCAGGAAACAGCTTACCTGGACCAAGATGCCTAGACAATAGGCAGTTTCCCAACACACTAAAGCATATTTCCTGAGGGAATATATTTAATTACTGTACCAGTAAAATCAATGGATATTCAAGTTATTTCTCCAGAGAATTCAACATTTATTCAACATTTACACAAGAAGAACTTCGAAATCCTTTACTGCCTTATGCTCTGAGCCACAGTTAATTGCAGTTGAACCTTCTTAATTTTTTAATATATATTTTTAATTATAGTCAGGAAAGTAGACCTAAACATTTTAACATATCAATGGTAAACTTGTAAAGCTGCAGTCTCTTTCTGGCAATTAATTTTAGCTAAATTCTCATTTTACTACACAGAGGGATTTCGACGAATCTACAAATATCTCATAAAAGCAAACTTTAAAACTTAACCTCTTCCTCTTTTCATGAAAAGTTATCAATGTGATGGGGCCTATATAATAGGGAAGAAAAAGAAAAGGAGGAAGAAAGGGAGAGAAAAGAGAGAGAAGGAGTATTGGTAGTTTATATCTAAGAACTTGGCATTTGTCAATAGAATACACATATCTAAATTCATTTTCACAAAATACATTTATAATCCTTGGTTATATGGCACACTGAAACTCTATTTATAAAAGCATAATTGAAAAAGAACATAGACATTTTAACACTGTATAATAGCCCTGAACTGGATTAGTAAATGCAAACAGTTTGAATGGTTACACTCTTACCTCCGTCTCTCTTTGTGCAGTGTTTCTCCTTGCATCTATATACACAGCAACTGAATGGGAGGCATTCAGCTCCCATTCAGTCATTCAGAGCCAGGGGTTTAGAGTCTGACAGCCTGTAGTTAGATGCGCTGCTGTACTTAGAAGATTGTAGCTCTGCATACCTTACAGGATGGCTTAAAGACTTAGTTTGCCCATTCACAGAGAGTAATACTAGCATGTACCATAAGGGGTTGTCTTCAAGATTAGATGATGTAATTCATGTAAAGCAATAGACATGATGGTGATACATAATGAACATTCAATAAACAATATCTATAATAATAATGATCACATATTTCATTAAAAGTCAGAATAGTACTATTTAATACTTCTTAGTAAACAAGAAACAAGTCATCACATCCTGTATATTTCTAGAATTTGCATCAGGGTGTTAAGATACCTTTCCTTTGGTAATGCTCTCACCTCCTCTAGACAATCCAAATACAGCTTTTCTTTAGTGTCTGTTTATTATTATCCCCCCCCAAATGCACATGCTTATTTTACCACAGGCAGGATCAATGGTCCCCACTGCCCAATGGTGACTTACAGAGAAAAGCTTCCAATTATTTATTTCTTGGTTTTAATGGAATTCTACCACCAGCAAGAGACTTAGATTATGAGGGAAGAATAAAAGTTTTGAAAACTGACAGACCTTTATTTGAACATTAGATCTGCCATTTATTACCTGTATAAATCAGGAAAAAAATTAATCATTCTCTGTGTAAGTGTTTTTCTTTATAAAGCTAGGTTAATAACATCTAGCTCACAGGGTTATTGAAAGGATAAATGATTAATAAGAACTGGGCCTGGTTCATAGTAGGACCTTAATAAATTGCAGCTATTATCATTTTCATTCTGCTTTACTTAGAAATAAATATGAACCCAGAAAAAGTAGCAAGGATTAAATTTTGCTATCTTAATGTATCTATAATGAAAATTGCTCTCATTCTAAGAAAGAGCACTGAGAATTTTCTTATAAAATTATTTGTCGAAGTTCTAACAAAAATATAGCTAGAGAGGTTCTATAATTTCTTAAAGTGGTTTTTTAAGGGAGAAAGAAAAGTAAGAATTTTCCAGCCTGTCTTTAGTTACATCTGTTGAAACTGCTTCTGTTTAGTCTATTTTAATAACCTCAATTGCAGCCACAAAATAGTTTTCTATTTCATAGACTCTGGGTCAATTCAAAATGATTTTTAAAATTATGATATATTTCAGGCATGCAGTATAAGACTTGATGATCGCATGAATGTCTTTTTACCCAGCAAACCAACTTAAGCAATAAAGTCTTATTTAATTGAGTCCCCTGGATACTTCTCAGAGGTGCCATTTTTTTCCCTTTTCTTCTCCTTACCCTCAACACATGTCCTCAAAGCCATCCTGAACTCGAGGTAGCATTCACAGAGATTAATACAAAACCGCAATGACTTTAGTGACTCCTGAGAGATGCTTGTTTTTATTTTTGCAATTAAATTTCAGAACAAAGATATAATGATTATAAACCTAAGAGAATTTTCCATGTTGCTTTCTAGGTTTTTAATTTCTCATTTGTAAGGTAAATAATAGCATGAATTCCTACCATTACTACCAGCACAATGACACCAGAAAGCATCAAGGTCAACTGCGAATCATTAAGCTAAATTAATAGGTCTCTCTTTTCTTTCTTCTTAAAAAAGTGAAATGGTATGTTAAAATGGTCTATTCAAATAAAATAATTATTATATTCAAGGCACCACGCTAAGACTGCTGACACAAAAATAAGTCAGGTTTGATCCTTGTGTTGCATTTTGAGATAGATTGTGAAATAACTATTCCCATCCTTTTGTCAAACATTTTACATAAAAATCTTGGTTTATATGCATGTATAGCTACTTTAAATGTTTGCCACTCTGAACAAATTAGCAGTGACCTTGCATAGATCTATACCAACTCTTGAAAGCTTAATATCTTTTCTAACCTTCAAAGGATATTCTCAGGGTATTTAAAAAATAATTGTTAAAATATGCTTTTTAAATGGAAAAGCTTTTAAAAAGCCTCTAGGGGAGATAGCGTTAAAATGAACTTTCTTACTAAGTGCAGTTTTTTTATTTACAAGGCAAACTATTCTGTCATAATCAAACAGAAATAACTAATATATTTTACCTTATGCATTTGTTTAAGGTTTATTTCATTTGGATGGTGTCAGGTTCAGAGAATGCGGTCTAAAGGAAAATGTCAAAACACGTCCATAGAATGTAGTCTGTTGTCTTTGAGTGGCTTGAAAACTTCTGCCACCGAAAGTCATGACTTTTAAAAAGGAACAAGAATATTTCTAAGAATGACAAATATAACTGGTCAGTGCTGTTTAGAAATGGCTCATGAAGTCAGACGGACCATGCCCTTAACCGTGGGGCATCTGCCAAATTGGATCAGGAAAAACAACAAACATAGGGAAGAAACAGTGAGGCAAAGAAGACGACTAAGAAACCTACAGTGCAGACCGGAACAGTTTACTCTGCATTTCACTGACAAATTGAAGAGCATTTTTCCTTAATGCATTACCTCATAACATACTCTTTTGTGGCCACTCGTGCAGTATTATTACCCTCCATCCATTCAGTCTCATCACTGATCCAAACACAAGTCTGTGATTCATGAAAACTGAATGATCATTCCAGAATCAACAATGTTATGCCAGCATGTGACTAAGAGACATGGGACATTTCACATGGGACAGCCAAAGTGCTGGAGATGAAAGGCAGAACTAGTTCGAGACTTCCCTGTTTTGCTTATTTATAAATATGTTTTGATGAGGCTCAATCTCAAGTAAAGGTGATCATCAGAATCACCTGGGGGATGTTCTTTCTTTGAAATCCCAATTCTCAGACTAGAGATGAGTAGTTCTGGCTATATGTCTGGGGTAGAGAATGAATAAATATATTCTAGTAAAGCACTATGCCTCAGTATAAATGATACGTTCAGTTCATTCTCTGACTTAAGTTATAACTCTAAATTCTCAGATACTCCTGGCCTTGTCTCCATAGCCTTGGTCTATTATGGTGCATCTCAAAGGCTCAATCAGAGTTTTCTCTCCAGAAAAGTAGCGTTGGGGTAAATAAGGAATTAGGAATGGTGTAATGTGTGCTTTCTATGTGTTTCTTATGTGAACCAGAGAATTAGAGTGTGTAGAGATAAAAGTGAAACAAGTACCTGAGTTGAACCAAAGGTGGAAGACAACCGCCATTTTCAGCATTGTGCTTCCACTGCTGTCCTAAGGCCCCAACGATTGCCTGTCATTGGCATCCTGTTTCTATTTCATAATAAGATATTCACCCTTTTGCTTACAGTATTTCAAGTTTTTTTTTCCAACCCCAAAATCCCAATTTAAATATGCCCATTGGCTTAATCTTTAGACTCATACTTATGTAACATGGTGACAGGCAACTTGTGGTTTGGATTATTTCTTTGGAGATAGAAGATTGCCATTCTGTGCAGCATCTACGAGGGACACTTGCTCACTCCTTCTCATCCTATTCCTAAGCTAGAAATAAGTTTTAAGACTTGGATAAGGATCATCTTCCTCCATGGAATTAACAGTCACAGAGTTATCCTGCTGAACAGGTTCTGCACTGTGAGTGAAAATGAAGCCACTCTCACACAATCAAAAGTACAAGATGATTTGATATAAGAAAATAATCAAAACACAAGAAAATTCCACTTCAATATATAAAATCAATAATATTAAGGCAATACATCGGGGAATTTTCCTGCGCCTGAGATGGTGTTAACAATATCAATTAAAAGCACAGAATAATACAATATCAGCAAAGAAAAAACTATATCCAGCACCAGACCAGGGGGATCTCAACCTTGACACTAGGGCAGGGAGGTCCCTTCAGCAGCCTCGCTGCAGTCCTGGTCTGAAAGGCAGTGCACCCATAGCAAGGGCGAGACATCAAAGAGATGCCTTGGTCCTTCTCTCTTTTATGGTGAGGGCTGCTGGAACTTTGTGTGAGCTCACTAGGGTAAGCCTTTTGGCAGTTGGGTTAGGGACCAAAAGTTACCTTAAGCCAAATTTCCTGGCTTTTTGGCCTCCTAATATCTGGCAAGCAAAGTACTACATCAAAGAGCACAACACCCTCCCCATTCCTGGGAAACAACCTAAGAAACCAGTGAGAAGATTACAGTATGGGGGAGGGGAGTCAAAGGGAAGACTCACATCCATATGCAATACAAGAATCACAAGTAGTTAAATTCCCTGGCCAATAGAAGAAATTCCTCTGTGGTCTTCTCTGACAGGTGTCCAGCTTCTGAATATTTCGACTGAGTAGGATCTTTTTAGTCTATGAATCAGTCAGTTGTATTATTGTTAGCCAGTTAGATAGTCTTGATTTTTGAGTTTTTCTTTTATAATAAAATAAAATCTTCTATAAAGTGTCAGACTGAAAATTCAGGGGAAGTTTGCCAGTGCCTTTAAAAAATGAACAGTTTACATCTCTTTTTTTTTTTCATCAAGGTAGTGTTTTCAGAATTGCTGCCAAAAAAATCTCAAAGGCATCAGAACAGAGTTTCCATGATCAGTGTGACATGAATGGTCTGACGGTGGGTGAGACATAAAACTAAGCTGTGCAATGCTATGAATTAAAATAAAAGTGAGAACAATGGGGACACCATGACATTGAGAACTGTGCTCCAAGTGTTTTGCTCATTTTCTTGTTCTTAGCTTGGCCTTCCTAATGGGTAAGAAATTTAATTTTGTGAGTTTTTCCATCTTCAAACAAACTATCTGAATAAAAATCTCTCAGGGCCCCTTCTAAATCTGTCATTCTATGGTATACAAAATGTATCATAAATACCTAATATAGGCACTATCCTAATCAATGAGGCATGTGGTGCCCGTGTGACTGGTAGAGAAGGGCACTTCAGTGCAATACTTCATCAGCTGCTGAGCCTGGACCCCTCTGTTCTTATGACCCGGGATGCACAGCTAACAGAGAGTTTCAGGGTACCATCTGTCACATCGGCATCTGTAGCTTGAAGACTGGATTATAGCCAAAGATCTATCAATTGATGCATCGGTCCTTCAATTCTTAAAGTCACACAGCTTTAAAAGTGATGGCATTGCCTTTATCTGCATTGTGCCTTTAATAAATCATAACTCAGTGGCTGGCAAGGAACTAGAAAAGGAAGTGAATGGTAAATCACTGATACTGACTGTGACTTTTATCATTCAAGTGAAGACGGCCTGAGAGATTGTTAGTAGAAAAGGCACAGTGACTGTTTTGTGAGTACCACTCCAACATTCTGTGTGATTCCCTTCTTATCCCTCTGTATGCTCCCTCCAGTATCCCTGTTTAACAGTACTCTTCACTGCCACACTTTTCTCCCATTCTGGCCCACTCTTCCTTTTTCAGGTCTCTTTCTCCCTCATTCAAACTACCCTGCCCTGCATCTCATATCTGTTCATCTCTGCTAAATAGCTAGTGAATTAGTGACTATTTTGGGCTAGGCTGCTAGTGACTACTCAAGAATTCAATGTGTTACTACTTAATTTAAAGCTAGAAAATATTTATTGGGTGCCTAGTATGTGCTAGAAACTGTGTCCTAATGGAGAATTTAAAAACTTATGCCTATATTATCGTTGAGCTATTTGAAATTTCAGTCTAAGGAAATCAAATATCTAAAATAATGTGTAGTCAATGCTATAATAAATATGTAAACAACATTCATTAAAAGGATAAGTAATTTGACTCACCATAGAGGAGATAGAAGGAAATGTCTCAGAAGTTTGTGAAGAAGGGGATGGGACGGATTTACTCTCCCTCTGAGGAAGTAAGTGTCATTCAAACGACAAGGTGGAGTATCTCTCAGGAAGAAGAAAGAATATACACAAAGCTCTGGGGTAAGAAAGAGTATACTGGGCTGCTAGGGGACTAAGAATGGAAGGAGGAAAAGAGAAAAAGGCAGGAGGAAATATCTTTATAAATTATCTCATACCACTTATAAAGGAATTTGGACAATATGATAATGTAGCATATAGGAATTCACATGTTTGTAAGATCAATCTGAGAGTACTGTAAAAAATGAGGAGGAAGCAAAAAAGTAAAGGACAAACCAGAAGCAGAAAATATTTAAAGACTACAGAAATAACCCAGGCCTTAAAATAGCAATGGAAAGAAACAAGTCCCCCAGATATTTCTTACTAAAATAATTGAAAGGGCTGGGCATGGTGGTTCACACCTGTAATCTCAATACGTGGGAGGCTGAGATGAGAGGATTACAGGTTCAAAGCCAGCTCCAGCAATTAAGTGAGGCTCTCAGCAACTTAGTGAGACACTGATTCCATATAAAAAGTAAAATAGGGCTGGAAGTATAGCTTGGGATGTCCCTGGGTTCAATCCCCAGCACCACTAAACAAATAAATAAATATAATTGATAGGAAATAATGATGCTGGGGGTTGGGCAGGATTTGGAGAGAAAAATTCAGGATTGATAATGACAATAGAGGCTTTGACTTAGACAGCTTGGACAGTTAATGGAACAACATGTGGTGCTCAGGAAAATTATAGGTAGAGACCATAGGAGGTAGTTAGTGTAGAAGATACAATGTATAGCATTGATTATAATAAGTAAATGTACTTGTAGAACAGTCAGATGACAATATCTGGAAATATATATGTGCACATAATTAAGTGGGGCTATGCTGTGTGTACATAGTTAAAATGATTAGCTGAATAAACAAATAATGTGAAATCATTCATGTGGAGTATATAGAATGGGGGAAGCAGATCTGGGAGAAAATTGATAGTGAAGGGATAAGAATAAAAGTCAAAGGGAAGCCGGGCATGGTGGTGCATGCTTGTAATTCCAGGACTTGGGAGGCTGAGACAGGAGGATCGCAGGTTTGCGGCCAGCCTCAGCTACTTAGTGAGGCTTCTGCAACTTAGTGAGACCCTGTTTCAAAATAAATAATACAAAATAGGGCTGGGGATGTAGCTCAGAGGTAGAATGCCTTGGGTTCCATCCCCAGTACCACAATAAATAAATAAATAAATAAATAAATAAATAAATAAATGTCAAAGAAGTGAAAGAAAAAAATAATGAGCAGTAGTAACCAAAGAAAGAGACTAATCTAAAGAGAAAACAGAAAAAAATCCCTTATATCCTTAAAGACAAAGTAGAATGTTTTAAGGAAAAAGGAAAAGGAAAAATCCTGATGACAAATGAAAGCGCTGGTTCCAACAGATTTTAGGAGTTTAAATGTGGCAAGAGAAAGTAGAAAAATCATTTTTATTGCATTAAAAACAAAACAGAAGGTGAGGAAATGGAACTAAAACTACAGAAAAGTATTTTGAAGCACATAGCTGCTCATACTGTACCTTCAGCCTTACAGTACAGTTTACTACACAAAAGAACTGAAATATTTTTAAGTAACAAATAAATTTTAACAGTTAAGAACATTAGGCAACAAATGTGGCTATGCAAATCACTTACCTGCTCTATGAAGGACAGACTATGAGAAAGTGTCCATGAGAAGATACGCACTGCATTAAATGTCTATTGCTGCTGATACCAAGTGGATTTATTATCTATTGCTGCATAACAATATTACTACAAACTCAGTGGATTGAAACAACATGCATTTCTTATATCATGGCTATGTGAGTGAAAAGCAGTGCAAAGATGGCTGGGTCTTCTGCTTCATGGTCTTAGGAGACCACAGTGGAGGTTTTGTCACAGGCTATGGTCCTACCTGAGGCTCCACTGGGAAAGATCTGCTTTCAAGCTTGTGTGGTTGGTGGTAGCACTGAAATTCCTGTAGTAATTTGGACTGAGAGCATCAGTTTCTTCCTGGTTGTTGGCTAGGGTCCATCCTCACTACCAGTATAGTTGTTTGCTTTCTTAGAACAAATAAGGAGAGTCTCCTTGAGAGGGAAGTATTGCAATATCATCTATTTTAATTATGGAAATGGCATCACATCTACTTTTTAGATTTTATTGTCATAAGAAGCCAAATTTCCTATGTGCACTCAGGAGTAGAATAACAAGACATGAACAACAGAAGGGGGAATAATGGGAGCCACCTTTGAATCTGTGTGTGACAATAGGTGAGACAGCGCATTAACCCAAACAAAAACATTTGGAAGGTTGGACTTGGATAGTAGCTGGGATTTGGTGAGCTTTGGTAAAATTTAGAATATAATTTGAAATATGAGCTTAAGGGTTTTATTGATAGATTAGACCTGGAGCATGGAAGAAAAATTATCAAAGACAAGTCCCAGATGTTTGGACTGAGCATCCAGGTGAATTTAAACACCATTTACTCAGGTAAGGACTGGAAGAGACACAGAATTGGGCAGCATTGAAGGTGTTTGTTTTAAATATGCCGAATTAGAGATTGTTGTCAGTTATCTGAGTAAAGATGGTGATTAGAAAGTCAAATATCTGAATATCTAATTTATTCCCTGTATATAAAGAGGGAAAAGAGAATGATCTTGTCCATACTCCTTCTGTCTCTTAAAGCTGTTTTAGAGAAGCAGTTTAGGCAATTTAAGGAAAAGATACAAGTAGTTTAGATGGAGGGCACTGAGGATCATTAAAAACCTTCAGTGACCAGAAGACAGTCGAGAGTCACTGAAGTTGTTAAGGGTGGGCCTTTCCCCTACTACACAGTAGATTTGGGGAAACTTAGCCTGAAACAAATGAGAAAGATGAAAAGTAACATGAGATCTGGAAATATTTCAATGATGCATCCATTTTCTGGGACTTTGTTTTGTTATATTAAGAAAAAAAATTAAGTGCCCTAAGCAGTCTAAGTTTCAAAATATGGAATCTTAGGGCACTTTACAACCCCCTTTTATCATGACAGAATATACTAAATGCAGCATAATATTTCATCTTAACAGAAAAACTAGGTGTCAAAGCAACGCAGTCTATATTGTAATTCACAGTAGATAATTTTAGGATGAAATGTGGGGAGTCAGGAGGTTGTTGTTATGCTGATAAATTCATGAGACCATCCTCCAGAATCAGAGGACTTCATGACAATAGAGTAAAAAAAGTAAAAATAAAATATCTTAGCACAGACAATGATTTTTTTTTTTTGCTACTGAACCTAGGGGCATTCTACCTCTGAGCTAGACCCCCATCCTTATTTCCTTATATTTATATTTATATTTTGAAACAGGGTCTTACTAATTTGCTGAGGAACTTGCTAAATTGCTGAGACTGGCCTCGAATCTGAGATACTCCTGTCTCAACCTCCCAGGTACTGGGATTACAGACATGCACCACCACACCAATCTCAATATGGATAACAATTCTTATACTACCTCTCACTCTCAATCTTTTCATCTATCTGTCTCTCTTTTCTCTGTCCTCTCTCTATATATGTGTGTATGTATATCTATCTTCTAAATATTCTTATAGAATAAGTATTTCAAATTTTCAAACCAGCATAATCTAAAAATGTATATCCCCATACCTGAACTACATGTATATCCAGACACATATGAGGCATTGGAGTTCAATAGTCCATCTGTGTCTTCATATTTACCTACAACTGTATAAACACTCTCTGTTGAATACAAAGGTTAAATTTAAAAATAATCAGAGAATGGTGAAACTTTATAAAATATCTTGGATATTTTTATTCGTATTCTATTTATTAAAACAAAAGAAGAAGGAGCTACTGATTTAGTTCTTATGCTTGAAGAAAAATACAAGTCACATATCTAGTTAGCAGTAATTCAGAATCAAATATTTAAAGAATTTACACTAGTTTCTGAAATCAAAGAGCTCCCATGGTTTCTAAGTAGTGTGGAATGAAATCACTTCCCTGCAACAGTTTCACTATATTCTCATCTTCAATTGCATCCAAATTAACAAAAGATTTCGTTGCATCTACCAGGGCCCCTGTGACTAATTTCAACTGCCAAATAACCTTGTGGTGAATAAAAATAACTGAACACCACACAGGTGATTATTAGAAGGGAAATGGACTTGCCAAAATATCAAATTGACAGCTACTCTGTAAATCATTCACACATTGATAAACCTAATATGGCACATCAAAGAGAGGAACGATTCTATGTCAACTCACAGAATCTCAATCTGCTTCTTCTGAACCCTTGACACAAGACTAATTTAAGTGATACATTTTCATTCTACCTTCCATAACAGAAAATACATAAAAGTCAGTCAAAGAGGAAATGCCACAAGCTTCACAATAAAAGGTAAAAATTATCAAATATCATCATAACTATTGCTAGATATAACTACTAAAAATGTGATTATATAGCTGGGCATGGTGGAGCACGCTTGTAATCCCAGTACTTAGGAGGCTGAGACAGGAGGATCCGGGTTCGCGGCCAGCCTCAGCTACTTAGTGAGGCCTCCGCAACTTAGTGAGACCCTGTTTCAAAATAAAGAATTAAAAAAATAGGGCTGGGGGTGTAGCCCGGAGGTAGAATGCCTCTGGGTTCAATCCCCAGTACTGCAAAAAAAATGTAACTATATGAAAACACAAGTTTGAATGTATTAAGGGATAAAATGTGTCTCTAGTAATACCCCAAATAAGAGAAAACACTTATATACACCAAAAGTGCATCACACATAAGGAAAATGTATATATACTTTATTAACAATGTTCTTCTGGCTGCTCTTAACACATCAATTACTAATTTCAACATACACCAATAAACAATCTTTCAAGGTAAAACCTCTTTGAAATGTAATATGTATTTGATCAGCATTAACATTTGATCTTTGCAGAAAGGGTAAATAGAACATAATCAAATAAAGAAAAATGACAATATCAAAGGAATAGAAATATAGGTAAGATAACTAACAGATTACCTGAGAATCCTATAGAGCCAAGAAAGCAAAACACAGAAATTATTCATTTCAATATATATTTCATATAACTCACTTTCTGGGTAACACAACAACCCATATTTTAGCAACAGTTCCTTTATATGAAAATATAAACTCTTATAGAAGAGAACACTAAAACATTTAAAACCTAAGTGCCTATGAGAATGGGTACAAGGACTTTTCCCCCCACTTTATTTATCAAGCATTTCAATATAGAAGCATTGCCACATTGACAACAACTTGTGTGTCCGATATTGTCAGCACTGTGACAGTGTAATGCTTATAGTCCTCCTGTGTATTGACTCTCCACATTTAGGTAGCCAGGAAAAACATCAAAGAAACTGCCAAACCTGTCCACAGACACAGTGGTAAAGAAAAATGGGAGGTATTTTCCAAGACACCCACAACTTCTTTGCTTAAGGGGGAAAGAGAGCAGCTCTACTGTGTTCTCTCTCTCTCTCTCTCTCTCTCTCTCTCTCTCTCTCTCTCTCTTGCTACTGAGGATTGAACCCAGAGGCGGTCTACCTCTGAGCTACACCCCCCCCCAGACCTTTTTATTTTTTTTAGAAACAGGTTCTCACTAGGTTGCTGAGAGTCTGGCTAAGTTGCTGAAACTGAAACTGGTTTTGAACCTGAGATTGTTTTTTCTCAGTCTCCCAAGTATTGGGATTATAGGCATGTGACACCATGCCCAGTTGTTCGTTACTCTCTATAAGAAAATGAAATGAGCACATTAAGAATATAGCAATACAATCAACATGTCTCTAAATGTTCATGAGTATGTCATTAAGGCTTTAACTTAGCATCTAGCTAGAACATAAAGATTCATGATAGAAAGATGAAAAATAGTGATTAGCTCTCTAAATTATTAGCAAACCCCTTGTAATCATGATTCTTAAGTTCATTTAAGGTTTGAGCATGACCTTTCAGTAGTACTAATGCCTTTTTCACTTTTCAATATAGCATCAATCAGCAAGACAAAGATGTTTTTGGTTGTGGTAACACGACTCCCTGTCCAAAGAAAGTCAGGCTTTGCTGAAGAAAAAAGGTTAAAAAAATCATTATAAAGTAACTTGCCTCTTACAATAAATTAATTACCTTAGTTACCTTTAACTTACTCAAGTCTTAATAATAATAGCTGATATGTGTCCCCAGAAATTAAATTGAAATTTTCATAAGCAAGTTCTAAATAATATCACTTTCTTAAATTTTGCAAAATTTCTATTTTATCCTTACAGTGTAATATTATTTTGATATAGCACTGCTTTAAATATGTGTATCATCAAATTAAAGAGTATCAACTTCAGAAAGAAAAAAAATCAAGTCTTTCTTAAAGTTTGCCACCAATTGTTTTCATATTTATAATTCCTAATTCCTGAAATTGGGAAACTGGACTTTAATTTTAGATATTTGACATTAAATAATGCCACTTACATGGGGAATAGTAAAGTCATAAGAATATTGATTTATATACATTTTTAAATTGGAAGATGTTTTAATTTTTAAAAAGAAATAAAAAAGAGCCAAGATGCAATGCTTGAGTGCTTTCCGCTCAATTCAGGAAGTATGTATTGATGTCCATACTAACAGCTGTATGTGATTAAATCCTAAAAGAAATTGGTTAGCAGTCATTAAGTTCTTATTCCAACATACAACTACCATATTTGGACCATTGTCCTAAAACACTCAGGGCCTTCAATATGTCTTCTCTTCTATTCCAAAAGATACTTTAAAATATTTTAAATGTATTTGTACCACAAACAACTTTGAAAAGTAACATAATGAATTTTCCATATTCACACCAAAGCAACTATCTTAAGGAAAAGGAATATTATTCACCTGTGACATTAAAGATAGTTTGAAAGCTTAAAGTGTCTTTTAGGGGAACTCCTGAAATTGTGTAATTACCTCCTATTTAAGATACGGACTTTGACCTCACAAAGGTTAGAGTCACTGAAGAGAAAGTCACAGGCCTGGAATAATTAAGACATAAATAATGAAAACAATGATATATGCTAGGATTAAAATGAAATGCTTACTTATTCTAGAGCTTTCAGAGAATAAAACTTCAGAGAAAGAAGTGATTGACCTTAAATCTGAGATTCTCTGGGACTTGGGGAAGCAAGGTGAAATAGGACTAAATTTGGAGTGGAGAATAATTTAAAATGTCATTATGTATTTTTTGTTTAAAAGCAGATATTGTCACTTAAGAGTAAGATGGTTTCCTTCCCTTTTATTTATTTAGAAAACATGCCAGAATGAAAGAAAAATGTTATAAATGTCTGTCTTCTATGCTTTTTCAGGAAAGAGATATGTGTTCATTATCACAGAAAGTCTAAACATTTCAAAAATTAAACTTTTGAAGACTGTGATACTAATTGATTTATTTTCTCAATAGAACTACCTTTATGTTCCATTCTGAGTTTTTACTCTTAAATATAAGAGTAATATAAGAAATATAAGAAATGCCATCCACAGATAGAAATTACCAGATTAAGGAAAAAAGAGAGACCTTCTACTTCTTCAGACAAAACATTTTATCATCAAATGGCTCTTGAGAGAATGATGTTTATTGTTGACCTAGACAATATCAAACAGGATATAATGAAGTAGCTTGACCCTGAGATGCAGAAATCTTTATAGGAAACAACCAGAAAAGCAAAAAACAAAAATAATACAAAACCGTTTCTTTTATCTTCCGCCTATCCTTTTGCACTTAGCAGTTCCTTCTTAGCAACACAAATGGATTTCCCTGTGCCTTCTTCTCTAATTAACCTTAGCATTAAAACTGTTTAACAAAAATGCCCTTTAGCAAGGCTAGAGATAAGAACGCTCATGCTATTCTTCTCAGAATTTAACTCCTAAAACTGCTCACAAAACATGAAGAGCAAAATCCATAAAGGTCATTTATCTTTTAGCAGTGGCATTTTCTCACCGAGACTTCTGAGTTCTCAGACCTTTCTTCCATTTTAGTTTTCTGCCTTTTCAAGCAGGTCACAACTACAAGCCTGACAGAAAAAGAAATGTGGTGCCTCTAATTCATTGTGAGTCTACCTGTATCTCACCCTTTCCACATTCTGCCTTTTGTCAGACTCCATCTAAAATCAAATCACTACTGGCCAAGACCATGTCCACACAAACATGGCAGTTAGATGTATCCAAATGAGATCATAATTCTGCTTAGCTATCACGGTTTACACAGCTATGTGAAATGCCAGTCCCCTGGGCAGAGGAATGGACTTCACAAGCTTAGAGAAATCAGTCTATCAAACTGACTTCTCTTCAATATGCTAGTAATATCTGAAACATAACGAATCCTATTTAACATAGTTTTTGTCCCCCAAGGAAAAAATAAAATGTTAGAATAAATATTTTAGATATTTTTAAAATTTGCAATTAAAAAAGAAACATTTGTGGAGGGAAACATTTATTGAACTAAAAACATATGTTATTACATCATTTTAAGTTAATTTATCCCATCCATGTAAATAAGTCAGATTGTCATGCAATGTGAGATTCCATATAGATTTAATTGATGATAATTTCTACAAAATAGTTGATTACTATATGTGTTTTTCAAAATGCAGCCAAAGGACTCCGCAGGGTTAAACATAAGAGCACCAAAATTTCCCTCATTTTATCAAGATATATTGTATATATTTTAAACCATGACACAAGCCAAGAGCACCACACATCTTCCCTGCCTTTAGTTTCAGTTAGCAATGATTATCACAGTTCTCCCTTTAACCAGAGACAAAGATGTCTATCTTAACAAAACCCTACAAATGTGATCTCATTACAGATGACGGATTCTATAACTGTAACCCAAACGTGAAGTTATAAGGAATAAAACGTTTATAAAATTATTTAAAATGGTACATACCTGTTAAAGTTGCCCTTAATTCCTTCTTCTTCTCACCTTCTTTCCTTTGTAGCTAATGACAGCATGAGTTTTTTTGTTTTTTAAGCAGGGTCTTGGTAAGTTCCTGAGGGTCTAAGTAAATTGCTGAGGCTGGCCTTGACCCTGTGATCCTCCTGTCTCAGGCCCTCAAGTACTGGAATTACAGGCATGTGCCACCACACCTGGCTCATCATGAGCTAAGTGTTTTCTCCATGGCAGATGCAATGATCTTCAATGATAATGTATGCCAAAATTTCTATTCTGCTATGCATGAAAGCCCCCTGTACGGTCCTAAGAATACAACTGTATTAGTTTTATTGTCAATATAAAAAATGAAAACTCCAGCTGGGTAGATTTCCGGGGGCCCCTGGGGGCAGGTTGATGCATAGTTGGGCACATGACTGCTGTACCCAGGTTTCTTTCTTCCACTCCCAATGGGCTGGAACTTAAACACTGCCCTATCTGCCTATGCAGGTTCCTCCTGCAGTTGATCCTGGCCAAGTGTCAACCACAACCATCAGCTACTCTACTCTAGTTTTTTCTCTCTATGGCATTAACTAACAATAAACCTTTACCCTCTTCAGCAAATAGGGAAACTGCCAAGGCAGAGATATGTTTAAATGGCAGCCTGGGTCTTTTAAAAACTTGTGTTCTCAGCAGCTTCCTTCAGAATCCCTGGACTAATAATATTGGTTTTGTTTTGTAAGATGCATCATTATCAGAGATACCACTTACTAAACCAATAAAAGAGGCTGGGTTCCAGGAATCATTATGTACCAGAGTTTTATCACTTATTCAAGAAAGGAACCTCCAACTAACACCGTAACTGTAGCTCATTAGAAAAAGGAAAACATTTGAGTTTGCTCCCGTTCCACATACTACCCTTTGATGCACTCTTGAAGCCTATTTGTTTGAGGGGTGGGGGAGTCTGAAAGAGTTTCAACCAGACCTCATATGGTTTGGGAGAAAAATCATAATTCAGCCAGCCAAGGGTAGAACCTAGTCTTTATTTTTTTGGGGGTAGGGGGAGTAGGGACTTAAGGTTGAACCTAGGGGCATTCTACCTCTGAGCTACACCCCCAGCCCCATTTTATTTTGTTTTGAAACAGGGTCTCACTAGGTTGTTGAGGCTGTCCTCCAACCTGTAATCTTCCTGTCTCAGCCTCCCTAGTACTGGGATTAAATGCATGTGCCACCATGCCCGGTGGAACCTAGTCTTTTGATAACCATGATCCACAAAGGAGACTCAATGAGCCAGTATGTTTGTGGATCCTTCAAAATGGCAACCAGAATTAGGTCAACTCAATATCTCAATCTCTCTCTCTTCCTAATTCTTTGATTCTTTCTACATAAAAAATAAATTTGTTACTACTGTGCCTTCTTTTCTTCCACTTGATAGTCAACATGGACAACAAGATTCCCTGAGTATGTGTCCAAATGGCATCTACTAAAGAAAGATGCTATTCCTTCTTTCTACTTTAAAAAATCATGGGAAAAGATTGTGGTTGGTTCAACTTGGTTTAGTGGCTAACTCCAGATTAATCAATAATAGCCAAACAAAAATGATAGCTTCAGATGGAACCCAAACTGGTGGTGGTTGGGTAGGTTGGAGTGAAAAAAGTTCTAGAATCCATCAGGAAGTGCTATATTCTCATGACAGAGAGAACGATTGGCATGAAACTTGTTTAACAACCTGCACGCTAAAATTTAATCAGAGCTCCCTGACTTCTGTTATGTATTATATTACTTTAACCACACTCCTTAAAATTTTTAATTTTTAAAATTTTTAACCCATCAAGATGTATGATTACAATGCACCAATAAAAAATAAATTTAAAAAATAAAATAAATGTTCCAATTAAAAAATTATTTTTAATGGACAAGTAATAATTGTATACATTTATGTGGTATGATGTGATGTTTTGATATGTTTATAATGTAGAATGATTATATTGGCTGTTCACAAATGCATCATTTCACATACTTACCAATTTTGGGTTGAAAACTTTTAAGTTATCTGCCAAGAAAAAAAGATAATTTTAAAATCCACATATAAAAACATTTATATAACTGAACTGGAAAAAAACTCAATATTATCCTGTAGGTTTAATGCACAAACAATAGATTTCATGCAAAATCCTATGTCATTTAATTATTTACATCAATGGACACCAATGTATTTTAGTTATTTATATATTTTTTCAAGATGTATGAATATTGTATAAATGAAAATCAAGTAAAAATGAATCAACATAGCACCTAATAATCAGGGTATTTAAAACAAAATAAGAAATTATTAATAAATTAAAAAGAATATAGAAAATTATGAGACTGGTGACTTTGACTTGAATTTAATATTTGAACACCAGGTAAAATAACTATGGAGAGTTTTAATCTCAGTCAGGTAATTTGCTTGGGGGAAGGAAAGGATGAATATGTAAACTTACGGATTTTATCATAATAAGCATGTGCTAATTGCTTTCAATGGGAAATTTATGGATAAAACTATATATTTTTTCACAGTTTTATGAATAAGTGACTCAAAATATACGTTGGAGAAAAATAATGATTCCAAGGGGGGGGGAAAGTCTTACTTTGCAGAAAGTGAACTGGGGAATTTAGTTTTCAAAACTTTTCATTACTAGGGCTATTTACTACAAGGAGTGTTAAGATGTAAGTGACAAAGCAGATTTTTTTATAAGCACACTATTTTTAAGAATTATCTTCTAGTAAACTGATATGAAATCTCAAACATCTTTAAAATGAACTACACGATTTCAAGTCGTTAAGAGCAAAAATGAGACATATGCCAGGGAGTCAGCAAAAGAGAGAATGACAAGATGAACAGAAGTGGAGTGCTGGCAAGTTGTAATACTTCATGACATGATCTAGATGCTTTTTTTAAAGTGAAAGATTGAAGGTCATTTTAACATAGAAAGGTATTTTTGGCAGGAAGACAGACGAAATTTCTTGAGATAGTTCCAACTTTGAAAACCTTCACAGTGAAAGATTGCATGTCTGTTATAGGGTCTCTAAAAGGAAAGTGCCATCATTGTATTTTTTTTACATTAGAGGTTACATTATCTGAGAACATGGAATAAGAGATATGACCTAGAGAAGAGAAACCATAGATACTACCAGATGGGGTTCTAAGGATAAACAACAGAGTAGCATTTACACTTGATCTTAGCCAAAAGGCTGAGAAATGATCAGACTGACTTTTAGAACTTTCATGGTATTCAAGACCTTGTGAACTTTTCTGTTTCATACCAACTATATGTTTCAAGAGTTCTTAGATACCTCACGGTGTTCAGCTGTTAGAACCCAAAATAGTAACTACAATCAAATCACTGGGAACAAGATGGGGAACAGGTACCAAAAACATCTTAGATCCCCAAGATCCTAAAAATATTCTAGAAAACTAAATTGAGAGAAAATTAAAATGTAAACTATAGCAGTATTGTCTTCCAGATTCATTATGGGAAAACATACCACATCTTATGATATCAAAACTGCTATTTCTAATCAAAACATAGACTTCAGTACATGATCTCTGGTTACAATTGACTGACAGTATATTGTTGCAAAAACTCAATTTGGCCCCAAACTTTGCTTTCTAAAGTTTTCTACTTTATCATGCCATTGAAGCTACTGCCATTCTAGCTCTTCTATGCTATGTTTGAACATAGAGGGGTTTGAACCCTCAATACTGATATTCCAGTTTCCTTGATTAGTTGGTATCTCAATACTCTGGGCATACAGAATATCTCAATATTCTGAGCCCTCTCCATAAACATTAGCTGAGACAGAATACTTCAGCAGCATGTCCTTTCTTTGTTCCCAAAAGACCAGCTCTTAACACTCGGCCCTTAATGAGGTTATACAGCCAAGTCGATAGCAAGTTAGATAATGGTAGTCCTTGATCCTTAGTATCATAGGTGTCCATTTATAACCAACGATGATATCTCTTGTCCCTAAGAGTTTTTCAAGTAGCCTTTGATTATTATCCCAACCACTAACACATTATTTAAAACACGAACAAAGAATGATTATTTCTACATCCTCAATCTTTTGTACTAAAGGGTAAGAATATTCAATATTCTTTACAGTGACCTACATTTATGTTGGTTCACTATTGACTTGCTGTGTATCTTAAGAGAAGACAATTGATGAATATTTTGTTCTCATAAGATATGCCATAAAATGCCAACAGAAAATAAAATGAATTCTGAATATGAACACTAAAAAGAAAGAATAGTTACATATATGCCTCTAAAATATCTTACAATTTAACCCATATTTTATAGTCCACCGCACAATGATTTTAGTGAAAGATGAATGAATATTGAATAAAATCTTGTCATACAATAATTCACTAAGTTAAGTTAAGCAACAATTGGGCAGATAAAAATTATGTTGAATAGGTTTGTATTAGACAGGGTTCTCTAGATTAACAGAATACACAGAATGAGTATATTTTTTAAAAAAGGGATTTATCAGATGGCTTACAGTTTGCAGCAATGTAGTCCCAGGTTCTGATTGCACGTGGAGGGTCAGAGGAACCAGTAGCTGGTCGAACGGTCTAAGAGCTGGAGTCTTAGGATTGGAGCAACCACTAATTCAGTCCCAGTCCAAGACGTGAAGATCAGAAAGCTTCTTCGGAGAAAAGCGGAGCC
>PVJS01029649.1:0-24632 GCA_004027185.1 Glis glis
TCAGTCCTTTACAGTAGAGGTGTCCCTCAGTCAAAGTCTGGTCTCTGGCACAGGTTGTGCCCCTTTCTCAGGCTGCAGCAGGGCAAGCAGAGAGAACAGCGGCTGTCCTCGTGCTCAGCACTCCAACTAATTCCAGCAAGAGGTGACCTTTTGATGTTTTCTCTCCTCAGGTTCAATTTCTGCAGTGCAGAAACTGTGAGGGAGGACGTTCTGCTCACCCTCACCCCGTGTTAGGAGGATGCTGACAGATGGTCGCTGAATCTTATTGCTAATAAAATCTAGCGGTGAAGCAATATATTCTGTCTTTGTCATCAATGTCCTTTCTGTCCAATGAAACTTTTGGAAATGGTGATTAAAATCCAAAACCTGCAGTTGGTGAAAAGAACCACAGATAACTGTTGACCTTTGCTACATATGGTGTGGTGTTGCAACTTGGGAGTATTGCTTACATGACACTGTGTTCTTGTCCACTATTAATGTGACTGATGACATTCTGATCATTTAAGGCAGACTTCCTGGCCCAAAGCACCAACCTTTGCCTCTGTCCAATCGTCTTTACGTTCTGGATCTGCTCTTCATCAGACATTGCAGGAGTGATGGCACAAAAGGAGATGAGGATGAGCCCATCAAAGGCCTCCTAACTGGTGACCCTGCTCCCAGTGGGGATCCCCCGTACCCCACACTTCTTTACAGTCCGTTTGACCTTCCTAAAACACGGATCTACCTTCTGCCATTGATCCCCAGGACAGAATCCACATTCCTTAGTGAGTCCTGCAATGTCATCCTCGGTCTGTCTTTCATGGAGGACTTCATTCTCATCTCTCAACATGTTCCTTCAGGAGGTTCACATTCTGGCCCTGTCCCCAAAGAAGCTTTGAATTCAAATGCTACTGGATACTTGAACAAACTCTTTTCTTCCTATAATGTTCTTTCCTTGTCATTCCATCTGTTTTACTCACACTGGTTCTTCAGTCTCTATCATTTCATTCAGGAAACTTTTCTTCACCTCATTACTCACATCTCCTAGAATGAATTAAGGTTTCCCTCTCTGTGCTCCCACTGCACCCAGGACTTCCCCCTTCCCAATATTTATGTCTCTATACTGCAATTACAGATTCACTTCACTGAATGTCCCATTTGTAAGCTCCTTAAGAGGGTTATATTTGTATGTATCCTACTAATGGAATCAAATTACCTTCCTACTAATGAAGAAATGAATGAACTCACTAGGGTCAGGTATTTAAAATTAGGCCAGATCCAAAATTAATATCCTAAAAGAAAAAGGGATATATATGCTAAGTCTTACAAGATGGGCAGGGGTTTGCCAAAAGGACATGGTGGGAAGGCCAACCCCAGAGAGAGGGAACAGCACAGGCAGAGACACAGAGGTACAACAAATTGAAAAGCCTTTTCATTCCATGATCCACCAAAATATATTCAAGCTGATCAAATATGAACACTTGTTCTAAGGAGTACCCACCTGTATACATTTGGATGCTTTCTCGTGCATGAATTCAAACTGCCAAACCAACTAGCATCAACAACTCTTGTGATTGGAACGTCCAGAGGTCAGGGAATCTTCTGGTTTGTTGATCCAGAAGCTAGATGATCTCTTCCAAAGCACTTTCTTTTTGTCCCCATGTTCTGCTGTCTATACTGATGCTTTTATAGCAAGGCTCTCTCTCCTCCCACTTGAAGGATTCTCCATATCTCTTCTTTAACATTCCATAAGACAGGGAAAGTGCATCTCCCTTCCCATCTTCCCTGACAAAACTCTTGAGATTCCCTCTCATTGGCCTGTGGCAAGGAAAGCGGGATGCATTGATTGGCTTAAGTCAGTTAGGGCCCTCCCCTGGACAAGGACTGAGGCCAGTATCCTCAATGTACATGGACCTGATGGAGAAGGAATGAATATCTAAATGAAAATGAGAAGTCATGCTGCTGGGTCCTCCTCACAACTGGAAGGATGGAATTGCCATTGATCAAGAATGTGAATGCCTGGGAGGAAGGTCAGAAGATCAGTTTTATTCATGTCACACCTGAGTGTTCACCAGACTTCCAATTGGCCATGTCAAATAGGCAGCTGGATATATGAGCCTGGACTTGAAGATAGAGGTCTGGGTTGGACATAAAAACTTTGGCATCCTCAGTGTATATATGGCATTTTAAAGCCTTGTATAGCTCTACAAAGAAATTAGCATAATGCTTAACACATGTTAGTGTTTAACAAATGTTTACAATTATAATTACTATGAGTGCTTCATGTAAATACCCTATAGCATTAATTATAGTTATAAATTTTGAATAATGAAATCAATGAATGAAAGTGTTACCTGCAAGTTTACTCAAATGTAACATGTAATAAAGCAATTTAAATCATTTAATTTTAAAAAATACATCTATTAAAACCCTTTTGCTGAGAAGTATAATCATTTTCATAATAATGAAGATGTTTGCACATTCCTTTAATTGCCTTAAATGTACTGCTTACTAAAATCATTTATTTCTCAGCACGTCTTAGTCAATACTCTCACTGCTGTAACTCAAAAAGCCTGACCACACAACTCAGAGGAAGGAAGATTTATTTGCTCACAGTCTTTGGAGATCTTGGGGCTCAATCCATGTGAAGCCTGGGTGTGCAGATCTCAGGGCATGGAGGCGGGAAGAAGAGAGAGGGAGAGCATGGTTTCTGCCTCATGGAGGCCAGCAGCAAGAGAGCAGCAAGCAAGGGGATTCACAGACAAAAGCACACAGTCCCTAAGGCCACATCCCCAGGTCCCCACCTTCTCTAGCCGCACCCCACCTGCCTAAGTTACTGCCCAGTAAATCCACTAGATTGGATTTATCCACTGGTGAGATTACAACCCTCATGACTTAATCACATAAACTCTGAACATTAATACATGAGTTCTTCAGGGGACATTCTATATCTAACCATAACATAGCATAAACAGATTTCTGATTTTTAGGAAATAATCCTATTTTTGGAGCCCTAAGTCAACTTATTTCCTTCTCTTAACATGGGGATTCTCTATCAATTTGAAAGGGTGAGTCCTATCATATTTAAAGAATGCACTTTTAGTACATAATTTTAAGAATATTTGTTACTGAACTGTATTTATTTCTTAGAAGATCGAGTGTAAGGAGACAATTGCATGAGATGCTATGGTTCTGCCTGCTCTTTGACGGGGAATGTATAGAAGGCAGCTCATTGCCAAGTCCATGTTTTTTGTTTTTCTCAGCACATGCATTGTTCTTAAAGAGCTCCAGGCACTATTCTAAGTGCTGTATAGTGCTGTATACACATTCACTCAATTCTAACTGTACCCTATAACTAGCTATTTTTATTATTCTCATTTTTGGGCAAAACAACTAAAGCCCAGAAAGATTATATAACTTGCATAATGTCCCAGGCTCTTTAGTGGTGCATCTAGGCTTTCTCAAGGACCTCTTCGAAGTCTAATTTTCCATATCTTCCACTTGCTTTTTGTATGTTATTTTATTTTAGAGACAGAGTCCCAGACTGGTTTTGACATTCTGGGCTCAAGCAATCCTCCTACCTCAGCTACCTAAGTATCTGGGACTATAGGCACTAGACACCATGCCCATCTCCCATCTCTTCGTTTTGATCTGCCAAACCACTCAGGAGCCTCTGGCCACCCATATAGGGCACTAGGATCCAGTCCTGTTCTATATAACATCAGTCAAAGTTTAAGAGTCTGCAAAGGTATTTCTTTTCCTCCCTAATTCACCTAGCACTTATATATAGATAAAATATAAAAGATAGCTGGAGAAGTATAGACATGGACTTATCAAATGCTAGCAGGTAAATAACTAACATCATTGCCTACTATCTGTATAGTATAGAAAGAAAAATTAGAATGAATTTAGTTTAAAGATCTAATTGGCAATTACCTGCAATTCTTGAATTAGACACCTCACTCTTTGAAATGGAATGAGTGTTTCAGTGAGCCAAAGAGAGGAGTTTGGCTTCATCAACACAAAAGGGCAGAAGAAAGCAGAAATGGAGAACAAAAGAAGAAAGATCATTTTACAGCCACTTTCCTTATAGAATTAAAACAGAAGTGACTTCTGTATTACATGACTCTGATTGACTGAAATCTCTTGTTCTAATGGAAAATTGGTTCAGCTCAAGGTTCTGTTGGATTTTATGGGATTAAGACAGGTGATTCAATTCCACTTTGTTTGAGATATCTGGGAAATATTGTGTAAGGATAGTTCAAAACAATGGATGCCTATAAAATTTAATAATTCCCTCCATTTCTTGTAGCTTTACTTAAGGAATCAGTGCTACTCTTGGTCACCTTCATACTGGGTTTTTGGTCTCAACACATCATATGTAGTTTGTGGGGTTATTATCATGCATTTCCTTGATTTTTCATCATTCCAGCTGCATAGAGAGACCATTTAGCACTTGGCATATGGTTAGGTGTAGACATTTAAGATTTTTTAGAAAAATAGCAGACTAAGGGAGACTATTATTATGATTACCAAGAGGATGATGTCAAGTGTTTGAAGTATGCTCCTTAGCCAGAGTTCCCATGAATCAAACCAACTGAAATCCAATAGACAAAGAATGAGCTAGACAAGGAATCTACACTTTTTAAACCAACACCATGTTTAGTCTCTGTCCACATGCAGCTAAAGTTAGCAAGTGCACAGACCCCTACCTGGTCATCCACTAGGTAGCAGTGCTACTGTGTAGTATCAAAACAAGTGAGTCTAGAAGTTTGACTCTATAAGAGATACACTAGTACAATTTGAATAGTAGTGTTATGGGTTTTATTAACATTAGCCACTAGGTGGACTGAAGGATCCTTTAGTTCATGTAAGGATCTGGGTTTTACATGACAGATGTAACATGCCATAGAAACTACTGACTGTGAAATTCTGACTTCAACATTTTCCTGCCAAGTGAAAGAGGTGGGCATAAGCAAGGACAAATTAAGAGTGGTAAGAATATATTATCTTTAGACTCTTGGTGGTTTCCTTTGATGAGCAGAAACTTTTTAGTTTAATGCCATCCCATTTATTAATTCTTCTTTTAATTTCCTGACCTTTGGGGTCTTATTGAGGAAGTTTCTACCTGTGCCGATATGTTGGAGTTTTGGACATATGCCCTCCTCTTGTAATTTCAATGTCTTTGGTCTAATTTCCAGGTCTTTCACTCGTTTTGAGTTGCCTCTTGTGCAGGGTGAGAGGTATGAATTTGATTCCAGATTTTTACAATGGATAACTTGCTTTCCCAACACCATTTGTTGAAAAGACTGTCTTTTCTCCAGTGTATGCTTTTGGCACCTTTGTGGAGAATTAATTGCCTGTGTCTTGGTTTGTTTCTGTATCTCTATTCTGTTACATTGGCCTATGTATCTGTTTTTGTGCCTATACCATGCTTCTTTATTACTGTAGCTCTGTAGTATAATTTGAAGTCAGGTATTGTGATACCTCCTGCATGGTTCTTATTCTGAGAATTGCTTTGGCAATTCTGAGTCATTTCTTTTTCTGAATCATTTGTTTTTCCATGTGAAATTTAGGACTGATTTTCCTAGCTTTGTGAAGCATGACATTGGCATTTTAATAGGGATTGTATTTATTCTGTAGATCTCTTTTTTGGTAGATCTCCAAGAACATGGGAGATCTTTCCATCTTCCAAGTTCTACTTTTTTCTTTAGTGTTTCATAATATTCATTGTAGAGTTCTTTTACCTCCTTGGTTAGATTTATTTCTATTTATTTTATTCTTTTTGAGGTTATTGTGAATAACATTGTTTCCCAGATTTTGTTTCAGTGGATTTATGTATCTCCTATAGGAAAGTTACTGATTTTTGCAGATTCATTTTATATCCCGCTACTATGCTGATTTGTAAATCAGCTCTTTTGGTTGAATTTTTGGGGTTTTTTTGTTTTTGCTTTTGTTTTTCCTTCTTAGTGTAGGATCATGTCCTCTACAAATAGAGATAATGTAAGTTCTTCTTTTCCTATTTGCGTTTCTTTGATTTCCTTCTTTTGCCTTATTGCTCTGGTTAGTTTGAGTACTATATTGAAAAGGAGTGGTGACAGTGGACATCTTTGTCAGGTTCTTGGTTTTAAAGAGAATTTTCATAGTTTTTCCAATTCAATATGATTTTTGCTTAGAGTTTCTTATATACTGCCTTTATTATGTTGAGGTAAGTTCCCCCTATTCTGATTTTCTGAAGTGTTTTTAATATGAATGGGTATTTGATTTTGTCAAATGCTTTTTCAACATCTAGAGATTATCATATGACTTTTGTCTTTTGTTCTATTTATGTGGTGAATTACATCTATTGATTTGAATATGTTGAAATAGCCTTGTGGTCCTAGAATCAAGCCATCTTGGTCATGGTACAATTTTCTTGATATTGTTTTGAATGCGTATTGCTAGTCTTTCGTTTAGAAGTTTTGAATCTATGTTCTTCAAGGATATTGGTGTGCAATTACCTTTTATTGAGTTATCTTTATTTGGTTTGGGTATTAAGGTGATACTGGCTTTATAGAAAAAGGTTGGAAGAATTCCATCTCTCTATTTCACTGAATAATTTTTGAAGTATTTGCTTTACTTGTTCTATAAAGGTTTTGTGAAACTCAGTTAGGAGTCTATCTGGACCTGCACTTTTCTTTAATAGAAGGTTTTTTGTTGATGTTTCTATATTTTTGCTTGCTATTGGTTGGTAAAGTTTTCTTGGTCCTATTTAGGTAGGTTGTATGTGTCTAGAAATCTTTCAACTTCTTTTATATTTTCCTGTTTATTGGAGAATATGTTTTCAAAGGAGTTTCTGATGATCCTCTGGATTTCCACACTGTCTGTGGTGATCTCTCTTTTTCATTTCATTTTTTAGTAATTTGGGTTGATTCTCTTTTTTTTTTTTTGGTTAGGCTGGCTAAGTGTTTATAAATCTTGTTTATCTTTTCAAAGAACCTACTCTTTGTTTTGTTTGTCATTGGTATTTACTTTTGTTCTCTATTTCACTGATTTGATTCAAGTTCTGATTGTAATTATTTCCTACCTTCTACCGACTTTGGTATAAGTCTATTCCTGTTTTTTGAAGGCCTTGAGGTGTATCATTAGGTTGTTTATTTAGTGACATTCTATTGTTCTCATGTAGGCACTCAGTGCTATAAATTTTCCTCTTAAAACTGCTTTCAAAGTGTTCCATAGATTTAGGTATGTTGTGGCTCTATTTTCATTTAATTCTAGTAATATTTTTATTTCTCCCCTTATTTCTTCTACGATCCAGTCCTCATTCCATAGTGTATCATTCAATCTCTATGTATTTGTGAAATTCCTTTGAATCTTTCTCTTGTTGATTTCTACTTTCACTCCATTGTGATCTCAAAAGATGCATGGAATTTAATTGATTTTTTTAATTTACTGGAATTTGCTTTGAGGCCAAGAATATGAAAAAGCTTCAATGAGTACCTGAGAAAAATATGGATTTCATTGTTGTTGGTTGGAACATTCTGCATATGTCTATTAGGTCCATTTGGTTTATACTGTTCTTTAGATTTGAAGAGTTTCTACTAATCTTTTGTCTGGAAGATGAATCTAATGGTGAGAGAGGTGTGTTGAAGTCTCCCAGTATTATTGCACTGGGGTCTGAGTCCTAACGTCCTAAGGAGTTTGCTTTATTAAAGTGGGTGCCCCCACATTTGGGGCCTAAATGTTTACTATCATTTTATCTTCTTCTTGAATTTTTCCTTTTATCAGTAAGAAATGACTTGCTATGAGTTTTTTGATAAGTTTTGGCTTAAAGTCTGTATTATCAGATATGAGAGTGGCTAGCCCTGCTTTTCAGTCTCAATTTGCATGGAATATATTTTTCCATCCTTTCACCTTTAGCCTGTGAAAATCTTTGCCTTTAAGGTGAGTTTCTTGCAAGCACAATATAGTTGGATTATGGTTTTTAATACGCATTGCCATTCTATGCCTTTTAATCAGGGAGTTTAGGCCTTTGATACTCAAGGTTATTACTGAGAGATGATTTTTGTTTTCTGTCATTTTGAGTTACATTTTCTGTTTGATTTAGTGTTATTTCTCATTTGTTTAGTTGTGGAATTTGTCCCTTCTCTGGTTCTGTTATTTATTTATTTTTTTCTTCTATGTGTGTTTTATTTCCTTAAATTTTTCTCCAGTTCCAGCTTGGTAGTCATGAATTCTTCTAGTTTCTGCTTGTCTTGAAAGGTTTTTATATCTCCGTCAACTTTGAAAGATATCTTTGCTTTATATAGCAAACTTGTTTGGAAATTGTTTTCTTTCAGGATTTGGAGTACATTGTACCAGTTGCTCCTAGCTTTCATGATTTGGGGTGAGAAGTCCAGAGTGATTCTTGCTGTTTTACCTGTGAATGTCTCTAGTCCTTTTGCTCTTGATGCATGTAAGAGTATCTCCTTGACTTGTCTAATTGGGGTTCTGAATGTCTCCTGCACATGGGCATCCATCTCATTGTCCCATGTTTGGGAAATTATCTGATATTACTTTTCTGAAGAGGTTTCTAATGCCCTTAGTTTGTGCTTCTAGAACTTTTTCAATGTCTCCTAACCATAAATTAGGTCATTTCATATTATTCTAAATTTCTTGAATATTCTGGTCATGTTGTCATATTGTCTTCTCTATATTTTTGACTGTGTGGTCAGTTATGAACGAGCTGTCTTCTAAGAGTGAGACTCTATTTTCCATGTGTTCTAGTCTGCCAGAATTGGTTTCTATTGAGCTCTTAATTTTTGTATTGTCTCTTTCATTTTACTCAAGGCCCCTTTTTCGTTCTTATTTAGGGCCTTTTTCCTTTATTGACACATTCTTTCATACGCTCTATACTTTTTCTGATTTCATTTCAAAGGTATTTGATCATACTGAAGACTAAAATTCTGAATTCTCCTTCAGGCATTTTCTGCAGCTCTATATTGGTAATCTTAATTGTGCAGTTGTGGGTATTTATTTTTCCCTCATTGGACTTTGTTCTCATGTTCTCAGGATTCTTAGGTTTGTATCTTTGTTGTAGTGTCATCGTTTTCCTCTTTGTAGGGTATCCTATAGCTATTTTTTTTCCTTTTATAATAACTCCTAAGGCAGGGTATATATTTGCCACAAAGAATCTGTCTCATATAACCAGATTTTTGAATTGGTCCCCCAAAACCTCTTTAACAGGATCTAGGTCTTAGTCAATGCAAGAAAACAGAAGTCTCTGATCAACTGCCAGCCTTTGTGCAATTTGGACCTAAACTCAGCAGGGCCAGTGACTATAATTCCAAGCCTGTGGCCTAGCTGGCTGAGTTTCAATGTCCCAGGGACACCACTGCTGCTCTGCGGGTTGGGATCACCTGCATACCACTGGCCTCCGAATTCCATGGTCACCAGTCACAAGCTCAGTAGGGTCATAGTTTACGGTGTTCTAAGCCTGTCGCCCTGCTTGCTGAGCTTTGATGCCAGAGGGACACCGCCAGTATTCTGCTGGTTGCTATCATGTGGAATCATTTCAGCTGCTTGCCTCCATTCTCACCAGGCACAAACTTTACAGGAAGAAAGAATATAGCATCCCCATCCTGGGGCATTGCTGTATGAGTCAAATTGCCTCAGGGACTCCACTGCTGCTCTTCCAGCCGTCATCACATGAAACCCTGCTGGTCCCTGGTCTCCCTGCTTGTGGAGCCCACACTCTGCCAGGGGAGAGATTGTACTGCTCTGAACCTGGACCCTGGGTGGCTATGTATTTTGCCCCAGGAATACCACTGCTGCTCTGAGCGGCAGCAATCACATGAGACCTTGCTGGCCCCCAGTCTTGATACTTGTTTGGAAATGTGAATCTATGATAGCAACACTGGAGAGTTGCTTAGCAAGCCAAAATTTTACTTTTGCAACAGGGTGTGCAACCAAAAAAAAAAAGTCTGGTAAATGAGCACACTGAATGGAAAGTCCATTCAGGTTTTTTCCTGATGGAATCCTGCTTGGTAGGGATTAGGTTCCCATCTGTATGTGATTGGCTAGTTTATATCACAACTCTGTGTGATTGGCTAGTTTAAAGATAGGGGGAGTTTTGACTTTTATCATTAGACAAATAAAATACTTAAGTTTCAGGGAAACTGAAAGTTATATAGGATAAAATAGCTGCCATCTGACCAACCTGTTTGAAAGAAAAGACTTTTATACTTCTTACAAATTCCCCTCTTTGATTATACTTTTTTTCTTCAAATTCTGTTAATGTTAGTTGGCTCTGATGATCCTCAGAGTCTAAGAGTAGGAAGTTATTCTGATAAATTACTGGATTTTGCTTAGTAAGGGCAGTTTTGATTAATCTTTGAATCAGGATCCTCATGTAAGGGATGATACAACATCTGACCTTATACAATAAGGTCAGATAACTCCTTATACAATAATCAATGAGGTGATTGTTGATACCATCATTTCTTTCTATTTTTATTTTTTTGTGGTAATGGGGATAGAATCCAGGGGCTTTCTACCTCTGAGTTACACCTCCAGTCCTATTTTTATTCTTTTATTTTGAAACTGGGCTTCACTAAGTTGGAACAAAGCTGACATACAGGACCTTCCATCAGAGTCCATATCCCATCCAAGAAGGAAGGGATCTACCTGGCCTTCAGGCCTTCCTGTCACACAAACATAGCAGTTGCTCTTATTTAAGCTATGGACAAAATATCTGATCCATTCTACCCAAGCATTATTTTCATGATATCCTGTCTCTACTTCTATAGTTTGTCTTAAATCAGTAATTTCAAACACATTTACCCTTCTTGAGTCATTAAGATTTATGTTAGGTCCCTTCCTAGGGATTGGATCAGAATTTTGGGTTGGAGAGACTGTGGGGGTAGCCTCTTTAATAAATCTTAAGGTGAAGCAGTCTAAGGAATCCCATCCTGATATATCTGTCCTTAGGCCAAGTTCTCATTATGGAAGGATAACTGCTCATAGTCCCGGGTCATCTACAGTTAAGAGTAGTGGATTACATTGGAATGTTTGACACTTTTAGGGAAGAGTCCCGCTCCTTCATTGTATTTTATTTTTGTCTTCTATTTTTTTCTGTACCCAGCCAGGATATATCCAACTCTGATATTGGGTGGTCTACCAAGTGTTCTCCCAGGTAGGACAGTGATTTAATGTCAATTTGGGTTCCTGAGAAAGGCTAGGTTCAGGATACATGCATATCTCACTGGTTTGTAATTGCTTTTTATTGGTTAAATCTTCACAGGGAAAGACAAAGCAGGCATAAAATTTTAGGGTTAGTGCTATTCTACTTGATGTAACATTGGTGATTAATGTTACATCAAGTAACATTGGGGACCAATTTTACAGAATATTGACCCATGCCCTGCAAGAAGCCTTCCTATCTATCACCTGATCCTGTTAATATCAAGCAAGATAGTGTTATCAAAGTCTCTTTAAAGTCAGCTTGGTGGCATCTATATCTGTCATGGAGACTCATTGTTCCTCTTGGTAAAGAACTGGTGCTCCTTTTACTTGGGTATAATGGGGCCAACCTTTTTTTTCCTGGGTGTGAACAGTTGTTTCAATTGTAAGTAACAACTGGTATGGTCCTTCACAAGTTGGCTCAAGCCTGTTCCCCTCTCAAATCTTTATTAGGACAAAGTCTCCAAGCAGATGGGTGTGAGCTGGAAACTGAAGAAGGGGTTTGGGCCAAAATCTTTTTAGCCTAAAAGAAAACACAGTGGAAGAGACACACAATATATAGTTCTTAAGATATTGATATTTGGCCTCCAAGTGGGAAGATCAGTCCATCTACCCAAGTATGGAAACCCTGTATAGCATTTCATAAGGAGATATTCCTGTGTCCTTTCTAAGGGCCATCCTAATCTGTAGGAGTGCAATAGAAAGGCATTTTTTTCAGTGGAGCTTTGTTTCTAACATCAACTTGGTTATTTGTCTTTTTAGGGTTTGATTTATTCTTTCTACCTTTCCTGAAGAAGGAAGATGCCAAGGGATGTAACACTCCCATTTTTTGTTTAATCCCTTCATAACATTTGTGATAATGGTGGCAGCAAAAGGACTTCCATTATCGGAGTCCGTGTTTTCTATTAATCCAAACCTCAGGATTATATTTTCTAATATAACTCTAACCACATTATGAGTCATAGCACTGTGTAATGGTACAGCTTCTACCAAATTTGTTAGATAACCTAATATCATTAATAAATATTTGAGTCCTCCAACCTTATGCATTCCACTCTAGTCTACCTGGACACTGGAAAGTTCTAAATCCAGAAGGTGTTCCTCCCAAAGGTTATTTTCTTATTTATTTTTCTACAAGAAACATAGCTCTCACTTGCTTTCTTGGCTATGGTATGTAGTCCCATGAATCCATAAGCCCTCAGCATAGTATCATACAAGGCTTAGGGACCCCAATGACTAACCCTATGGAGATGAGTCATAATTTCTTCAATAATGGGTTTAGTAACCATTTCTTTCCCATCTGGTAGTTTCTAATTTCTTTCCTCATTCTTAACAGCCCCTAATTCAGTTAACTGTTGTTCTTCCAGTTGGCTAAAGTTTGGGGTAACAATTATAGGGAGCAAAGCTGGGGTCAAGTGGAAGATAGGCACTGCGGACTGTTGGGTGGCTTCCTTAGCAGCCTTGTCAGCCATCCTATTTCCTTGAGCCTCCAAACTTCCCTCTCTTGATGGCCCAGGATATGAATTACAGCTATTTCATTTGGCAACATAAGATTATCTAATACTTGAAGAACCAATTACTTATGGACTATGCATTTCCCCTTGCTATTAATTAGTCCTCTTTCTGCCCAAATCTTTCCAAAAGCCTGTACCACCCCAGATGCATATTTGGAACCTCTATAGATTGTTCCCTCCCATCCCTGCAGGAAGGGTCTGTAGTTTCCGGGTGGTGACAAGTTTGGCTGCAACCACAGGAGTTCACTGGATGATTTGGTTGGGAGCTCTGTAGATTCATGGTGGTCCCGGTTGTAGCCATTCCAGTCCCTGCAGGAAGGGTGTGTTGTTTCTTGGTCCAGCAGAGTTCAGCTTCAGCTGCAGGAGTTTGCTGGGTGGTTTTCCTGGGTGGTCTGGAGGTTCACAGTCTTGAGGTATTCCAGCATGGAGAGAGGAATGCAGTTGCTTTTTTGTGTTGGTTCTCTGCAATCACTGCTCTGCAGGATTTAGCTTCTTCTTTGCTGGAGTTTGCCTTTGAGAGCTACAAGGTCCCAGCAGCCACTGGCTCCAGCATGGGTTCACCAAGAAGATTCCCCCCTCAGCTCTCTGCTCATCAGATGAGATGCATGGGGCTCTTTTCATTTCTCTGCTCTCTGTGTTGCCTCCAATTTAACAATATTTTGACTCCTTCTTCTGTTGACTTCTGACCGGTTTCCAAGTCTTGAAGCAATGGAAATGCACTGCTTTCCTCTTATCAACCATTCTTAATCCCCTCCTTCTTTCCCTTTTGCCTTAATATTTTATTTTGTAATAAGGTCTTGATAAGTTGCTGAGGCTGTCCTCAAACCTGAGATTCTCCTGTCTCAGCCTCCAAAGTACTGTGATTACAGCTGTGCTCCACCATGCCTGGCTCTAAAATAATTTTCAATTGTGTGCCGCCGAAAGCATCTTAGGAATGGAACATAAAAGAATATCTTAAAAATACTGATTAAAGCCAGATGTGGTGGTGCATGCTTGTAATCCCAGTACTTGGGCAGCTGATACAGGAAGATCGCAGGTTTGCAGCCAGCCTCAGCTTCTTAGTGAGGCCCTCTGTAACTTAGTGAGACCCTATTTCAAAATAAATAATAAAAAACAGGGCTGGGGTGTAGCTCAGAGGTAGAATGTCCCAGGGTTCAATCCCCAGAACTGCAAAAAAAAAATAATAATAATTTATACTTCTGCTGACATTACGTACATATGTGAAAATACCAATGTCTATCTCAATAACTTGTATGGGGAAGGGGGAAGTAGGGAAAGAGGCAGGTGAAAACTCACAAACTGCTGTGTGCATGTATGTCACTATCACTATGAACTACATTGTGATGCGAGACTATAATGTACCAATAAAAGAATATAAATAAAAAGAAAAATACTGATTTAGTCTATTTTTCTTTTCTCATTTATACTTTTCCTTTTTTCTCTTTCATCAGTTATCATTATCCATGCTGGGATCTCTGAGTCTGATGAGTCTTGCATTTGCATTCTCATCCTGCTCAACGCACCCTGGAAAACCTTATTTGGTTAAGTACCCTACAGTTGGCGCTTATTCCAAACCCCTGAAAGTTCTTTTTTTTTAAAACTGGAGGCTGAACCCAGGGTCATTCTACCTCCAATCTACACTCTCAGCCCTATTTTATCTTTTATTTTGAGACAGGGTCTCGCTAAGTTGCTGTGGGTCTTGCTAAATTGCTGAGGGTGGCTCAAACCTGTGATCCTCCTAGTTCAGCCTCCCAAGTACTAGGATTACAGGGGTGAGCCACCATGTCCAGCTGAGAGTTCATATTTTGAAGGCATTTTTAGTAACTGAAAAATCTGTCAAGTTTATATACAATAAGCTATAAACCTGTTTTATAGAAGCCAACTGGATCTCTACAGCCTTATTTGTAATAGTAGGAAGAGTAAACTTGATCTTGAATTGTGTTATCCAATAGAGTAGCCACAAGGTCCAGGTGACCATTTATCATTTGAAACGCTGCCAATGCCACATGTGGAAATTATAACATTTTGGATATATCAGGTTAGAGAAGTTATTAAGTTAATTTCATTGGTATCTTCCTTGTTTTATGAGGGGATGGGGGTGCTGTTTATTGAACCCAGAGCCTGTCTCAGGCTGGGTAAGCACTTCACCACTGAGCTATACCCCCACCCCTCTTCTTATATTTTCAAAAGTGATTTGCATCATATTCCTATTGGGCAGTGCCAAGCAAGAAAGCAAAGGCAGGGCAAGGTGATTGGGTTTTAAGGATGAGAGCAGCATGACCAGTCTGCATGTTAGAACCAACTATCTGGCAGTGTGTAGAAGAAAGACATAGGGACAGTCTGAGGACAAGGAGGACAGTTAGAAGACTACTGTCATGGCCCAGGAAAGAAATGGTTGTCATTTTCAATATCACAGAGGTTACATTTCTATTTGATAAAACTTCCAATTGTTGCATTAGTGATAGGAAAGAAAACACAACAAAATTTTTAAAATAGGTCACTAAAAATGCATGTGTGTATGAATTTGTGAAAGCAGATACTAAGTCTTAAGTAGGTGTATACACAGCCATACAGCTGTACTAATTCTTGACTACCTTTTAGATCAACTGAAGACTAACATATCCTGGGAGAACATGGCCTTCTATGTATTATCACAAACAAGTCATTTGAGGCTAATGGAAAGAATTTGTGTCTCTAGACTGAGCTCTGCTTCTTACCAGCTGTGTATCCCTTGAAATGTTGCTTAAACTCTCTGAGTTTCATTGTCTCTGTTAAATAAATAGCTAAATCTCACATATGTTTGGGGGTAGATTAAATTAAAAACTGTAAGAGTATAGAAACCTAATAATGCCATTTTTTTTTTTTTTGCAGTACCAGGGATTGAACCCAGGGGCATTCTACCTCCAAGCTACACCCCCAGCCCTATTTTTTATTCTTTATTTTGAAACAGGGTCTCACTAAGTAGCAGAGGGCCTCACTAAGTAGCTGAGGCTGGCTGCGAACCTGGATCCTCCAGTCTCAGCCTCCCAAGTACTGGGATTACAAGCATGCACCACCACGGCCGGCTAATGCCATGAATTTTTAGGTGTAGTTGTTTTCCTTCTCCATAAATTAAATCATTCATTACTGTGGAGGGTGTGCTATAATTTATTCCCTGGGTCTGGGTGAGCTGTACCCCTCATTTTTGGTAGGCAGATTGTCCTAGAAAGTTTGAAGCAGTAGCAACACCCTGTTATCCCAGTATTTTTCTCCTTAGAGAAGTTTGTGATCTTCAGAGAAACATGTCCTCCTTCCCATGGACAGCCCTGGCATTGGTTGGGCTAGATAAGGGGAGGACAGGACAGGTTCTCTGAAGGTTATGTAAATGAGACCCTGTTTTCCTAAGGTGCTGGTTATCTGGCCACGCAGGTGTTTCAGAGCATTTCTTGACCTCATCTGGAATTTGGTATCACCAGAATGTGGCCAGAATCAAAGAATTACATGAGTAAATATTATCTCCTCTGCAAATATAACTAGCTGATTAGGAGCTTCCAAATCTAGCATTATGTTTAAAATGTCCAAGGTTTCTAGGTCAAAGTTGAGCCTATGTTAAGTAATGCACTGTTGAATCTAGGAGACATGGAGTTATTATCCAGTGAAAGCCCCCTTTGCTTTTAATACCACAGGGTACCTGAGGGGTCTGTTGCCTTTTACAAGACCAGTCTTTGAGTCTGGACTCCCAAGACTTGGGGAGTAAGTGCCAGAGGCTGGTGGAAAGCAGGGTTTGGGAGATAGTTCCAGTCCCCTGCTGATATGTAAAGGTCTCCTATGCATCCTGAACATTAACCTGCTTCACCTTCATGTCCGTTGTAGCTAGGGGACCAGGAAACATGGAACAAATTTTCACTAAACCTTAAAGTATCATATGACCTCAGAGAACTCATGAAGCAATAGTGCCCACCAGGTAATGAACTAGAAAGTTAAAATTGAAATTCGATTAAAATGGAGGAAGGCATCAAGCAGTTATTTTTTAACAAATTGGAAGTGTCAGGCAAGGGGATTTTAAAAACAAGGACGTAGGAAAAATAATTCAAAATATTACAGTTTTGCATAAGTAACATCCAAATCTTGTGGTGAAATAGATTAGGGCAAGATTGGATGTTTGGTATCTGAACAGTTCATGGAAGTCAGAGAAAGATTTGGATTTTAAGATGTATATATGTTCATTAAAGAAATGATAACTGTTGAATCTCTGTGACTTAAAATAATGGAAGTAAATAAAATAATAAAATAAAATAATAAAATACCTAGGAATAAATCTAACCAAGGGATTGCGGCTTCCACATGTCGCCAACAAAGAAGCCAGAGACCTATTGTAAATCCAGTAACTGCAAATCAGCACCAATGAAAGCAAGCAGCAACTCACTCCATGCTCAACAGAGACACGAATGTCAGCAGCAACAGTAGCTGTGGTGATGCCATCTTGGCAGAACCGCGCCAGTGGCTACCGGCATTGAAGCTTCCACACACCACCAACAAAGACACTGGTGAACTGTTGTAAATCCAGCAACTGCAGGTCAGCAGCCAATAAAGTGAGCAGCAAATCCCTCCATGCTCGACAGAGACTCGAACTGCTGCGTCAGTGGAAGTGGCAGCAGTGCCATCTTGGTTGGACCACACCGGTGGCTACCCACATTGTGGCTTCTGCAGGTCACCAACAAAGAAGCCAGCGACCTGTTGTAAAACCAGCAACTGCAGATCATCAGCGATGAAAGTGAGCAGCAATTTGTTCCACGTTCTGCAGAGACTGTAAGTGAACGAGCCACCACAGGGGACACCTAGTGCGGCCACAGGGACTCACGTGGCAAGCAATAGACTCGCAGGGTCTGAGACGTTATTTGCAGGAAAATTACATCATTTGCAGGGAAATGGATGGAATTAGAGAACATTATGCTTAGTGAGATTAGTCAGTTACAAAAAGTGAAAAGTTGGATGCTCTCCCTAATATTCGGAAGCTAGGGAGAATAGGGCATAGGAGGGACTCCAGACAAAGATGGAGAAAACCTCAGATGAGCAAAGAAGGTGACATAACTGAGGAAGATGAGAGAAGAGGGAAACCCCCTAATGCACAGGATGTACATACACAAACTTATCAAAGTCAACTACTATGCTGAGCACGAGAAGGAGGGAAGGGGGAGGGAATAGGGGTGGTAATTGGGGGAGAGCTAATTGACTGATGTGTGCATGTATACTTCTACCACCCTGAAACCCATCAAGATATATGATTACAATACACCAATTAAAAAAAAGAAAAAAGAAAGAAAGAAATCTAACCAAGGATGTAAAAGAGCTCTACAATGAATATTATAAAACACTAAAGAAAGAAATTTAAGAAGTTCTTAGAAGATGAAAAGATCTTCCATGCTCTTGGATTGGCAGAATAAATATTATCAAAATGGCCATTCTACCAAAAGTGAGCAACAGAGTCAAAACAATCCCTATCAAAATACCAGTGTCACTCTTCAAAGAGCTATAAAAATCTGTCCTAAATTTCATATGGAAAAACAAAATGGAACCAGAATTGCCAAAGCAATAAGAACATATCAAGCAATAAGAACATCTCAGCAATAAGAACCATGCAAGAGGCATCACAATACCTGATATAAAATTATACTACAGAGCCATAGAAATAAAAACAGCATGGTATTGGCACAAAAAACAGACACACTGATCAATGGAACAGAATAGAAGATGTAGAAACAAGTCCACACACTTACAGCCAATTGATTTTTGACAAAGGTGCCAAAAACATATGTTGGAGAAAATATAGCATTTTCAACAAGTGGTGTTAGGAAAACTAGTCATCTGTTTGTAGAAAAATGGAATTAAATGCCTACCTCTCTGCACAAAAGTCAACTCAAGATGGATCAAAGACCTTGAAATTAGAGCAGAGACTTTGAAATTACTAGAGGAAAGCATAGGTCCAACACTCCAATATATAGGCACAGGTAGAAACTTCCTCAATAAGACCTCCAAAGGTCAAGAAATTAAAAGAAGAATTAATAAATGGGATGGCATTAAACTAAAAAGTTTCTGTTCATCAAGAGTCTAAAGAGAGTTTACAGAATGGGAGAAGATCTTTTCCAGCTATCCCTCTAATATCTAGAATACACAAAGTATTCAAAGTCATAACACTAAAAAACCAAATAACCCAAAAAATAATGGGCAATAGAACTAATAGACACTTCATAAAAGAAGAAATACAAATGGCCAATAAATATATGAAAAAATGTTCAACATCACTAGCAATCAGGGAGATGCAAATCCAAACTACACCGAGATTCCATCTAACCCCAACTAGAATGGTAATCATCAAGAAGTTAAACAATAAATGCTGATGAAGATGTGGAGAAATAGGTCTTATACACTGTTGGTGGGGTTGCAAGTTAGGGAAGCTGCTTTGGAAATCAGTGTGGAGATTCCTCATAAAACTGCAAATGGATTCACCATATGATCCAGCTATACCATTCCGGGGTATCTTTCCAAAGAGACTGCAATCAGAATATAATAGTAATACATGCATATCCATGTTTACAGCCAAATTATGGAACCAACCTAAGTATCCATCAACAGATGAATGTATTACAAAATTATAGGATATACACACAATGGAAATCTACTCAGCAATAAAGAAGAACAAAATTATGTTGTTTGCAGGAAAATGAGTAGACCTGGAGACCATTATGTTAAGTGAGATTAACCAGTCACAGGAAGTGAAGGGTCATATGTTTTCTCTCATATGTGGAAGCTAGGGAGGAATCAAGATACAAGAGGGACTTTAGATAATGGAGGAGAGACCCCAGTGGAGCCTGGGAGGTGGTGTAGGGGAGGGTGGATGGGGGTAGGGAGAGTTAATGAAGGAAACACTTCCATTGACCTTATGTATATATGTGAGAATAGCAATGCCAACCTCAATATCGTGCGTGGAGAGGAGTGGGGAGGGAGCTGGGGGAAAACCTACCAAGTACTATGTTCATGTATGTCACTATCACTATGAACTACATTGTGATGTGACACTATAATGCACCAATAAAAGTATAAAATTGGTAGAAGTGTATTTCTTGTTCTAATAATATTCAAAATTAATGTTTGTTATGTCGAATGGCTCTCCTCTAAGCAGGGAACTCAGGCTCCTTCCATTTTGGGGTTCTGCCAACTTCAACACATGGCCTTCAAGGTTGCAGTGCTTGTGTGCATCAACACTCAGAAGCACAGGTGCATGGAGGACCACCGTGGGTTTTTAGGACCAGGTCTGGGACTGGTGGACATCCACACACTCACAGAATGTCTCTAGGAGTGGGCATATGACCCCATCTCCCTGCAAGGTGGGTGGGGGAACAGAGTCTAGTTCTGTTCCCTGTAGGAAGATCTCAGCAATCTCTGCCTCAGGCTATAAACAGTCACCGCCAGATAGCACATACGCAGCCTGAATAAAACAATATGGTAGATAAAATTTCATGACTCAGGCTAGTAAGTTTAGCAGAACTGTATTTAGGGGGAGTCATTCACACAGAGCTGAGAAGACAGGTTGTTGATCGTGTCCCATTTCTTTTGTGGCGTTTGTAGATGTGGAAAATCAAATCTTTCTGAAACATCCTAAAATTTGAACCTGCTTCAGTTTACAAAATGACTTCTCATAGTCTCTGTTTCACAATTTGAGTTTTGCCTTCAATTTATAGCCCATGTGTAAGCAAAGATCAACCTATTTTTGCAACATTTAAAATGCCACATTGTATATGTTGTGTGACCTAGTAGTTCTCCAAAAAATACGAAATACTTTGTAATAAACACAGAATAAATATTGGCTCTCATGGGATATGCCTCTAGGATCCACATAGCAATGCTATGAATAAAGACTATGGAGATGTCAGACTTCAGTTGTTAGACACTTCTGGGGGTTATTTGTTTCTGTTTTTATATTTTTGCTAATTGAGTAAAAGAGGATGCAAATTCCTTTACTGTCAGAATGTAGAGCATTTGCTAGTGTAGTAATTATGCAAAATAAATTGCTTTTCCTATTCATTCTCTTTGTGTTTGTTCATTCATTCATCAAGGAAGTGCTAAGAGTCTGCTATGTACCACGCACGGGGCTAGATAGAGGCTGAGGTATGACAAGGAGGCCCAGAGAATTCCAGCCCTGTCTCTTTATGAACCACCACTGAGCATGGTGGGTCTCCAATGAAGGAATTACTAGGGGGGCCTTCTCAGAGGAGCCAGGGCAACCAAGGGAAGCAGGGCTGGAGAGGAGTCCCTGAAGAGGGGCAAAGGCTGAGATAGGGAGAATTTGGTGGGAATTTGCCAGGGCGCCCATCCCTGAATTCCTATTTGCACTTCTGTGCTTATTTTAATATTTCCTTTGCCAAATGTTCTTGAATTTTCTTGATATGCAAAAATTTTCATTGCTTTTCTTTGAAACATTAACCTATGAATGTTATCAGGAGATTAAATTTATTATTAGGCCAATTTTGCCCTACAAATGTGGCAATTTTTATGATTCGATCTACATCTGTAGCACTCTCAGGTAAATGGTTCTGGTGTCCTAAAATTACGGTATCCCTTTGTAGCCTTTTAATAATGCAATTTAAGCAATATAGCAAACGAAAAACATCCTAGTTCTTTTCTATCAAACACTTCTTTTACAGAGACCTTTTCCATGACCATTTGAACCAGATTTAGTTCTAGTTTTCTCTCTTACTCACAGTTTTATCAGATGTTGGGGTCACTGGTTGTACTGCTCTGCTCTCAGTGGCACCCCTAATTCCTATTGTTATCTTATTTATTCTTTCTTACATGTTATTTTTGAGAAATAAGCTAGTACTATAGACTACCAACATAAACTATGAACTGGTTTTCTAGAAGGAATGGTCCCCCTGGAAGGATTGCTCCTATTTTGCTGTTTGAAGGGAAGACCAGATGACAGAGAAGCTGCATGAGCAGGTGAGCTATCAGAGTTGGTTTCAAGATGACAACTGTCAAATCTTTGGAAACAGTCTTGCCTCATGCTCATTTCTGGACCTGAACAAAGTGTGAACTAAGAAAAGGGGCCACCTAGAACCTCCGCCAAAGTGCAATGTTGGTGATTGCGTGCCTTACATAAGCATGCTGAAGGAACTTTTCATATCTACCACTTTCTCATCTTCCCATGGCACTGTGGTAAACTTCGCCAAGTTTATCGATCTGGGCTTATCTATGATTAAAATTAGAAATATATCCTTGGAACCTGTTCTCTTCGTACCACTTTTCCATCACACTGCTCAAAAACGATAAGGTTCGCTATAAAAGGAGCTCTCGGTGGTACCTGGTTGTTCGTGGAACCTGACGGATCTGCCATGGTGAGTCGGGAGTGACTTTTCCAGACTAATTTATTGGAATTTGCCCATTTCCCTCCGATATCTAAACCAACTTGGATGATGCCAATATTTTCAAGCCTTATTTCATCAGACTCAATCATGTTTTCTCCTTTATGTAGATGCTGCCTCTCTGGACACTGTCACTGCTGCTGGGAGCAGTAGCAGGTAAGAAAAGATATTTATGTGCACTTCGGAGAGTCTAACTGTTGTCATTTCCAGAAGTCCTGTGAGGGCTGAATCCATGCCAGGAGGAGGATGAAGAGTAGAGCCAGGGAGACAGGATTCGGAGCACAAGGCATTGGAGTGTGTTTGCTGGAAAAATTCTTAAAACAGTGCCCAGTTAAATTTGAATTGGAGATACATAAGAAATAATTCAAATAGTGAACAGGTGACATATTTTTACCAAAAAATTACTGTTTTTCTGAAGTTCTAATTTAACATGTAATTTCATTTTCTGAATCTAGTACCTCTAGACTCAGAAATACCCTCCTAGAGGGGATTAAACCCTGAATTAATCACCTACAACTCTAACACTCTGAGCAAGATCCTGAGCCCCTCTGAGCTTTAGGATCTCTGTGAAATGGGGATAATGAGATCACCCTTCTCACAAGATGACTGAGAGACGTAGGTTAGATCAGTAAATGATCTTGTCTGTCCAGCATCTGACATGTAGTAAGCTTTGGAGGAATGCAGCCCCCATGACAGCTACTACTCTTACTCCTACTGTTGGTCTGCACTTCTCCTTCTCCAGAGCCCTCCCCTGGAGTTGTCCCTTTGTGCAATAACATTCCAGCCTATAGTGGCAAATCATGGATTTTTCGTTGATTGTTTGTGAGTACCTTCTTCATTGCAGGAATCCTTGATGGTCCTCAAACATAGGTCAGATACCTGCTTGCTCAGTCTGGGTGGAGATAGGAAGTTCTGCATGAAACTTAACTTCTCCACCCAAAGTACAGAGACAGATGCTGGCTCCTGGGAGTTGAGAGCCTCTGCACCTGCTGCCACCACCAAGGCCTGGGTCACAGGCTGCTCCACTCTTGAGCACCAGTGGCCCAGGGACCATACCTGGATTGAGAAGCTGAAACAAGTCCTTTCTGGGACTGAGCAGAGACACAGGGGAGTGAGGTGGTTGGTCCCTGAGGCGGAAGTGAGGAGCAGTAACAGGCATTGTCTTTCATAGCTGCTTTGTGAGCATGTGGATAGGAGGGTGTTGGGAAAGTAGGAGGAAGAAAACCTGCCACTGAATGTCATTTAACTCCTATGTTGGCTGAGAGACCATAAAAAGGAGAATTCTGGTTAAACTAATGTCCTAAAAACACTTCTGGGTGGTTTCAGGAAATGAAGTCTGCTATGATAGACTCGGCTGCTTCAGTGATGAGTCCCCTTGGGCAGGAATTGTGGAAAGACCGCTGAAAGTATTGCCCTGGAGTCCAGAGGAAATCAACACCCGCTTCCTCCTGTACACTAACGAGAACCAGGACAACTATCAAGTAAGAATACTCATTGTTTTCACCACTTAGTTACATCTGCTTTATGCTATTAGTGTACTGAATATTCAAATCATCATTTAGTGAGAACAAGTCAGATGGTAGAATTTCTATCTTTGTAGCCTTTTAGGGGCATGATCTTAAATATTATTTTACGTAACTCATTTATAAAAAGTCAATTAATTTCATATTAATTTTGTCCTATCTTCATAGTACTATTTCAAAATATCATAAATATAATGTAATATGTATATAATATGTAATATATATTATAAGTATAAATATTATATATGGTAATATAATATATGATATAATACTTAGATATATATTCCCCCAAAATATATAGTCCCCCATGTAAGTAGGTGGTCCCCACTTAAGATGACTCAATTTAATAATTTTCTGACCTTAAAATGGTGGGAAAAAATATGCATTCAAAATATGCATTTTGAATCTTGATCTTAACTGGGCTAGTGATATTCTAAACAAAACACTCTCACTAAGCAATAGCAGCACAACTCAACTCAGTCAGCGACTGATCGTGAGTGTAAACAACTGATATTCTACCGTGTGCTGCATTGATGTTATGATGTTTGGTAATTTCAATGTTTTCAATACATTTTCAATTTACAATACTTGCAACTTACCGTAAGTCTATCAGGACACAACCCCATCATAACTGGAGGAACATCTATATACAGATAACATCTCACAATGTTGGATACATAGCTAGATTACAGACAACATCAATCCACACATATACAAAGACTTCATCATGTAGAAACAAGATCTTAATGACAAATACTATAGCAGACACATCATCCCAAGTTGAACAACTGCAAAAAATCTTGTGATGACCAGAGAGTAGCAACTTGGGGATGCTTGTGAATAGCTCAGCATAAAGGGAGAGTCCTTACAAGGATGCCAAATCCCAGTAGTCTTCACCTACCTATGACCGCCCTCCACATGTTCTAGATGGTTCTAGAGGACATTATAAGAAATTGAACTGAAACACTTTTCTCCTCAAAACAGCAAGTCACTGCAGATTCATCAGTTATCAGGAGCTC
>PVJS01029650.1:0-24630 GCA_004027185.1 Glis glis
TTGAAACCGGGTCTCACGTAGTTGCGGAGGGCCTTACTAGGTAGAGAGAGAGAGAGAGAGAGAGAGAGAGAGAGAGACAGGGGGAGAGAAAGAGAGAGCTGAGGCTGGCCGCGAACCCAGATCCACAGGTCTCTGCCTCCCAAAGTACTGGGATTACAAGCGTGCGCCACCACGCCCGGCTCCCATGTTCTTTTTCTTAATGAACCATATTGTTGTCATCATTTAGAACTATATAATTTATATAACTTTTGCTCCTAGCACTCATGTTCTTAGGATTATTAGTACTGCAGGTGTCCTAGTTGAAACCTGGTATCTGAAACTGTATTTAGTTATTTAGTTCATGACTGGATGTTGTCACTGAAGTTGTTAATTTCTGACCCCACCATTCCTATTTTTAGTGTTTTTAGTTATAGATATTATAGATGTTATAATAGGTGCCTGATATTTATTTTAATGTTGTATATTGATCACCACTGCAATTGTTATTGTTTACTTTCCCCTTGCCTGTGAGGTTTCGGGAATCTAGTGTGACACTGTTCTTGGGGGTAGATGCTCTATTGCTGAACTATGTCCTCAACCCAACTAAGAGATGTTGCATCTCGGTATACTAATCATCACCAAAGAACTAGTAGGGTAACTGTTCTAAAAGAGGAGAGAGAGAGAGAGAGAGGTGTAAATCAAAGAACCTTGAGAAAGCAGAACAACAAGACAATGATAAATATACACAACTCCACAACAAAGGAAATTACTGATGTGGAATTGCAGAAAATGACAGAGGTGAATTCAGATTTTGACCATTAAGATGATCAAAAATCTAAAAGAAGATATAAGGAATGAAATCAAAGAAAGTATACAAGGAGTGAATAAAGACATAGAAACTCGGAAAAAGAACCAAACAGAAATCCTGAATGAAAGATACAATAAATCAAATAAAAACTTTAATTGAAAGCATCACCAAGAGAGTAGATCACATGGAAAACAGTCTCAGGCTTAGAAGACAGTGTATTTAAACTGGACCACTCAGTTAATAACAAAGAAAAGAAAAAAAAGCACAGTCAGAACATTAAAGAAATCTGAGAAAACATCAAAAGACTAAATCTAAGGATTATTGGAATTGAGGAAGGACTGGAGGTACAAATCAAGGGCATAAACAACCTCTTCAGAGAAATAGTATCAGAGAATTTTCCAAACTTGAAAAATGAGATGGACATTTATGTACAAGAGACATTCATTACCCCAAATAGGACCAAAAAAGAACCTTGCCACACCACATCATAATAAAAATGATTAACATAAAAGTCAATAATAGAATCTTAAAAGCTTCAAGATAATAAGGTAAGGTCACATTCAGAGGTAAATGATAAGGGATTATTCCACATTTCTCAGCCCAAACTCTAAAAGCCAGAAGGGCTTAGAATGATGTCCTCCAAGCCCTGAAAAACACACACACATAAGATCTCCAACCAAGATTAATATATCCAATGAAACTATTTCTGAAAACAGGTGGAGAAATAAAAATCTTCCATGACAAGCAGAAACTGAAAGAATTCATCTCTACTAAACCAACTCTACAGAAATCACTTAAATAATACACAAAGAAGAAATGAAAAATAAACTCCAGAGCAAGAGAAGGGAAATTTTCATTAGAAGAGTAGCTAAGTAAAGGAGAACTAAAACTGAATCAAACAGAAGATATAATTCCAAACATCAGGAAACAATAAAAACGCTCTCTCTATAAACACTGAATATAAATGCTCTCAACTCTCCAAATAAAATACATAGGCTGGCAAAATGGATTAAAGATAAAAATTGAACTGTATGCTGTTTACAAGAAACTCATCTTATAGTCAAGGATATTCACAGACTAATGGTAAAAGGATGGAAAACAATACTCCATACAAATGGAGACCAAAAGCAAGCAGGAGTAGCTACTGTCATATATGACAAAATAGATTTCAAGACAAAATTCATCAGAAGAGACAAAAATGGTTGCTTCTTACCCATAAAGGAAACAATCTGCAGACCTAAAGAATACTACAAATCAAATGGACCTGACATACATTTATAGAATATTTCACCCAACAACAGCTGAATTTACATTTTTCTCAGCTGCTGTATGGAATCTTCTCCAAAATAGACCACATTCTAGGCTACAAAGCAAGCATTAGCAAATTCAAAAAATTGAGATAAAACCTTGCATATTTCTGGATCATAATGGACTAAAGCTAGAAATCATCAGCAAGAACATAGAGAGGAATTACATTAAAACATGGAGATTGAATAATATACTTTTGAATGAGGACTGGATCATAGAAGAAAAAGGGGAGAAATTTAAAAAGTTCTTAGAATCAAATGAAAATGGAGACACAACTTACAAAAATCTCTGGGACATGATGAAGGCAATTCTAAGAGGAAAATTTATAACACTGAGTGTCCACATTTAAAAAAATAGAAAGACTCCAAATAAACAACCTAATGATGCATCTCAAGGCCATAGAAAAGCAGGAACAAACTAACACCAAAGCCAATAGAAAGCAGGAGATAATACAATCAGAGCAGAAATCAATGAAATACAGAATAAAAAAACACAAAAGATGAATCAAACAAAGAATTTTTTGAGAAGAGAAGCAAGATTGATAAACCCTTAGCAAATATAACCAAAAGAAAGAAAGATAAAAATGATGCAAATTACTGAAATAAGAGATGAAAAAGGAGATATCACCACAGACAGCATTGAAATCCAGAGGATCATCAGGAATTACTTTGAAAACTTATATTTCAATAAATCAGAAAACCTAGAAGAAGTTGACAAATTTCTAGACACATACAACCTACCTAAATTAAACCAAGAAGAAGTAATAAAAAGCCTCCCAACAAAGAAAAGCCCAGGACCACATGTATTCCTAGTTGAATTCTACAATACCTTTAAAGAGGAAATAAGTCCAATGCTCCTCAAACTATTTCAGGAAACAGAAAGTGATAGAATACTCCCAAACTCATTCTATGAAGCCAGCATCATCTTGATACCAAAACTGAATAATGAATCCTCAAGGAAAGAAAATTATAGACCAATATCCTTGATGAACATAGACCCCAAATTTCTTAATAAAATCCTAGTGATTTGCATTCAAACCCACATCAACAAGATAGTGCACAACGACCAAGTTGGTTTCATGCCATGGATTCAAGGTTATTTCCACATACATAAGTCAATAAACATAATTCATCACATAAACAGAACCAATGACAAAAACCACATGATCATCTCAATAGGTGCTAAAAAAGCATTTGACAAAAATGCAACCACCATTTGTGTTAAAAAAACATTGAAGAAATTAGAAAGAACTTACCTCAACATTATAAAAGCAATATGCAATAAGCCCAATACAAACATCATTCTGAATGAGGAAAAACTGAAAGCATTTCCTCTAAAATCAGGAACAAGACAAGGACATCCACTATCATCACTCTTATTCAATATAGTTCTTGAAATCTTAGCCAGAGAAATTCAGCAAGAGAAGGAAATTAAAGGGATACAAATAAGTAAAGAGGAAGTGAAATCATCTCTATTTGCAGATGACATGATTCTATACTTAGAAGACCCAAAAAACTCAACCAGAAGACTTCTAGAGCTGATATACAAATTGAGCAAAGTAGCTGGGTACAAAATCAACTTACAGAAATCAGTAGCCTTTCTTTACATCAACTACAAATCCACTGAAAAAGAATTCTGGAAAACAATTCCATTCATGATATCCTCAAAAAAAAAATACTTAGGAATAAATCTAACCAAGGAGGGAAAAGACCTCTACAATGAAAATTATAGTACTCTGAAGAAAGAAATTGAAAAGAACCTTAGAAGATGGAAAGACCTCCCATGTTCCTGGATACGCAGAATAAATATTGTTAAAATGACCATACTACCAAAAGCGATTTAAAGATTCAATGCAATAAATCCCTATTAAAATACCAATGTCATTCTTCACAGAGCTAGAAAAAAACAGTCCTAAAATTTATATGGAAGAATGAAAGACCCAGAATAGCCAAAGCAATCCTGAGCAATAAGAACCATGCAGGAGGCATCACAATATCTGATTTCAAAATATACTACAGAGCAATAGTAATGAAAATAGCATGGTATTGGCACAAAGACAGACACATAGACCAATAGAACAAAAGAGAAGATACAGAGACAAATCCTTACTCTTATAGCCAGTTGATTTTTGACAAAGATGCCAAAAACATATGCTGGTGAAAAAAGCCTTTTCAACAAATGGTGTTGGGAAAATAGATAGCCATATGTAGAAGAATAAAAATAGACCTCATGTCTCCCTCTGCACAAATGTCAACTCAAGATGGATTAAAGACCTAGAAATCAAGGCAGAAACTTTGCAACTACTAGAATAGGGCATAAGTCCAACTCTCCAATTTATAGGTACTGGTAGAAACTTCCTCAGCAAGACCCCTAATGCGCAGAAAATAAAATGGAGACTCAATAAATGGGATGCTATCAAATTAAAATCTGTGCAGCAAAAGATACAATCAAGAGTCTGGAGAGAAAGCCTACAAATTGGGAAAAAATCTTTGCCAGTTACTCTCTGCTAGAGGACTACTATCTAGAATATATAAAGAACTCAATGCTGGGCGTGGTGGCGCACGCTTGTAATCCCAGTACTTTGGGAGGCGGAGACCGGAGGATCCGGGTTCGCGGCCAGCCTCAGCTCTCTCTCTCTCTCTCTCTCTCTACTTAGTGAGGCCCTCCGCAACTTCGTGAGACCCAGTTTCAAAATAAAGTATAAAAAATAGGGCCGGGAGTGTAGCGCGGAGGTAGAACACCCCTGGGTTCAATCCCTGGTACCGCAAAAAAAAAAAAAGAACTCAATAAACTTAACTCAAAAGATAACCCAATTAAAAGTGGGCTACTGAAATGAATAGAGACTTCTCAAAAGAAGAAATACAAATGGCCAACAAATACATGAAAAAATCTTCAATAGCCGGGCGTGGTGGCGCATACTTGTAATCCCAGTACTTTGGGAGGCGGAGACCAGAGGATTCAGGTTCGCGGCCAGCCTCAGCTCTCTCTGTCTCTCCCTGTCTCTCTCTCTCTCTGTCTCTCTCTACTTAGTGAGACTTCCGCAACTTTGTGAGACCCAGTTTCAAAATAAAGTATAAAAAATAGGGCCGGGGGTGTAGTGCGGAGGTAGAATGCCCCTGGGTTCAATCCCCGGTCCGCAAAAAAAAAAAAAAAAAAAAAAAAACTTCAACATCATTAGCAATCAGGAAAATGCAAATAAACAGTACCCTGAGATTCCATCTAACTCCAATTAGAATGGTAATCACCAAGAATACAAACAATAATAAGTGCTGGCAAGGATGTGGGGAAATAGGAACTCTTATATGATGTTGGTGGGATTGTAAATTAGTACAACCCCTGTGGAGATCAGTGTAGAGTTTCCTCAGAAGACTAGAATTGGAACCACCATATGATCTAGCTATACCACTCCTTGGTATCTTTCCAAAGGAAATGAAGTTAAAATACAATTGTGATACATGCATACCTGTTTATAGCAGCATAGTTCACAATAGCCAAAATATGGAACCAACCTAGGTGTTCATCAACAAACAAATGGATAACAAAACTGTGGTATATACACATGATGGAATTTTACTCAGCCATAAGAAAGAACAAAATTATGTCATTCACAGGAAAATGGATGGATCTAGAGAGTGTCCTGCTATGCGAGATCAAACAGTCTCAGAAAGTGAAGGGTCATATGATTTGTATCATATTTGGAAACTAGGACAAAAATAGGAAGCAAGAGGAACTCGAGTCAAATGAGGAGAGAAAACAGCAAAATAATGGAAGGGGATTGGGGGAGGGAGGTGGGGAAGGAAAAAATGAGGATTGAGAAAGGGAACAGTTCAAATAAGGTTACGCTCATACAACGTTTCGCTACCAATCTCACTAACATGTATGGGGAGGGAGGAAGGAGAAGAGGGGTAGGGTAGGGATATGGAGGGAAATACACCAAGTGATATGTGCATGTACGTTTGTTTCTAGGAACTTAAAATGACATATGGTATACATGGGTTGCATTTATGGCTCACATTAAATTTCTATTGCACAGTTTACTCTAGAGTGTTTATTAGAAAGGCATATCCTCAGGCCCTACCCCAGACCTATGGAATGTAGTCAGAAACTCCAGCAGGACCCCATATCTGTGTTTAACATGCCCTAGAGCTACCCAGATTTACACTGGCATTGAGCTCCTGTGCTGAGGAAGGGCAGCTTGCTGAGGATGGAAAAAGACCTGGAACATAACAGGATTTTAATAAGTTTTATTTAATGATTTAGTCTTGCTGATTCCTTCTAAGTTGAAAATTCTTCTGTCACTCAGCTACCCAGTCAGTGAGCAATAAAGTAAATAATAATCTTTATTATTTACTATTTATTATTGACCACAGAGGAACAGCTTTTGGTGACTTCAAAAGTTGCCACTACCAGTCAGGCAGAATTGCAAGTCATTATCAGGACTTAAAAATTCTCAACAGAAATGTAATGAACACAAGGGCTATACCAGAAGCAAGAGAGAGTCAAACCAGACAACTGGCATAGAGAAAAATAAAACCATGCTAAATTAAAATAAAAAACAGGCATGGGAGCCAAGCCAGGCTGAGCAGCCGAGGTAGTCTGCAGTGGAGTGCCTCTGGAGCTGTCTCTCCCCATGCCTGTGCCCTGTGGTCAAGGACAGCCTCAGCCTCAGTCCCTCCTGAGCTGCCACCAAAAGGGCTTGATCAACTGGCATTTCACTGATCTGGCTTAGGAGCCTAGAGTCAGCACATCTCAAGCGTATCTCTTCAAGCATCCTGAAATCCACAGTTTTCATCCCTTAATAAGGTGCCATTATTAAGACCATTAGTTCAGGACCATTCTGGAAGAGCACTACCACAAAATGTGCCAGGCACACAGACAAGCGTGTCCCCTTTAAGTGTAGGTGATGAGCTCGATGTGCAGAAGGGACGTGGTTGGAGAAGACTCACTTTACCCCCTCCCTAAGTGAACAGTGTTCTCCAAACAGCAGTCTCCCAGGAATCAATACCACACTTAGGGGGTTTAAAAGTATCACCCATGTACTTATTAAAATGAATGCATGCATATCGTGAGAAAAACTAAACAATATAGAAGTAGATAAAATAGAAGAGGAAAGTTCTCTTCCCTGCTTTAATTCCAATCCCTAGATTATTCTGGAATTTAAAATACAGATATCAATGTAGATAGTAGATATATTTTTAAAATAAGATCATGTGTGTGTTCAATTTCATAACTTGCCTTTTTCACTTGTCAGTGTCTAGTAAGAAGCTTTTTTTTTTTTTTTTTTTTGCGGTACCGGGGATTGAACACAGGGGTGTTCTACCTCCGCGCTACACCCCCGGCCCTATTTTTTTATACTTTATTTTGAAACCGGGTCTCATGAAGTTGCGGAGGGCCTCACTAGGTAGAGAGAGGGGGGGGGGAGAGAGAGAGAGAGCTGAGGCTGGCCGCGAACCCGGATCCTCCGGTCTCCGCCTCCCAAAGTACTGGGATTACAAACGTGCGCCACCACGCCCAGTTCTAGTGAGAAGCTTTCAATGTTGTTTTTGTAGGTTTTCCTTTTTCCATTTAATGGTTGCATGGTATTGTACTACATGAGTAGTTTATCTCAACAACAGTGTTGGAAACAGAAAGCTCTCAATACATATAGACTATTTTTATAATCATACAAATATTTCTGTATTTCCTTATTTATAGTTTCTCATTCCTAAAACTGCATGTTTGTATTTTCTCTTCTTTTCTTACGTACAAGTTTCCAAACGTGTGTGTGTGTGTGTGTGTGTGTGTGTGTGTGTGTGTGTATTCTTTTTTTATGATACTGGGAATTGAACTTTAGGGGAGGTTCTACCTCCGAGCTATACCCCTCATCCTATTTTTATTTATTATTTTGAAACAGGGTCTCAATAAGTTGCTGAGGGTCTTGCAAAGTTGCTGAGACTGATCTTGAACCTGCAATTCTCTTGTCTCAGCCTCTCAAGTACTGGGATTACAGGCATGGACCACCACACCCAGCCATTTTGAGTTAATTTTAATGTTCTTCTAGTTTCTAGAGTTGAATTTATACTATTGTCTGTCTTGTTTTCTAAAATGTATTTTAAGCTATCTAAGAAAAGTATTTTAATATGACTTTGGACACATCCCCTGTTTTAATGTATAATAGTCTCACTATTCATTTATCTAAATTTTAATTTCTTTTTTGAGTCCTTATGATCCAAGAATTATTATTACTTTTTAAATGTGGTACTGAGAATTGAATCCAGAGGGATTCCACCGCGGAGCTATACCCTCAGCCCCCTTTTTATTTTTTGTTTTGAAACAGGGTCTCACTAGGCTGCTGAGAGTCTCACAATGTTGCTGAGGTTGTCCTCGAACCTGTGATCCTCCTGTCTCAGCCTCTCAAGTACTGGGATTATGGCTGTGTGCCACCATGCCCGGCTCCAGGAATTATTTTGAATAATGTTTTTATATTTCTAAGTGTTGGAAACAGTCATTGCTAAGTGTGAGCCTTACTGCATTGTACTTAGGGGATGTGGCCCATATGCTTCCTATTTTTAAGAAATCACTGAGTTTTCTTGGCCATAGAAGGGACATTTCTCCCAGCACGTGTATTTTCATAGTGCTGCTGAGTTGTAACGCAGCCCATTAATCAGAGGACGTGATCCAGTACACGAATCGTGGTTGTTTATAACAAGTTTGTCATCTGGAAGAGCCCCTGTGGCGTAGGGGAAAACAGACCATTTCTCGCTCCATGCTGGAACACACATCTATACTGTGTGGGCTGATCGGCTAGAGTTGCAATCTTGTTTACTGTGCATGTTTGCCATCTGTGACCCTGGCAAACTGCAAGTCCAGCATCAAAGATGAAGGCTGTGACTGAGGGATCCTGCTGTGTGGTTCAAAAGGCAACAGGAACACTCTATGTTCTTTTTCATCCGTGTTGATTGACCTACTTATTCTTTTTAGCTAGCAATAATATTCTCAACTGATGACCCTCTAGAAACTGTGCAGCCCAACACAGTAACTGCTAGACACATATAGCTATTTAAATTAAATTAAATTAAATTCAAAATTCAGTTCCTCGGTTGCGCCAGCTGCCATGCTCAATAGCCTCCTGTGGCTTGTGGCTGTTAGACTGGACTGTGCAGATAAAAAACATTTCCCTCATTGAGAAGTTTTCTCTTAGCCCAGCTCTGACAACTTGGCTAGATTCCAGTCCCCATTCTTCAATCAAACATGGATCTAGGTGTTGCTCTGTTAATACTTAGTATGATTAAAATCCATAATCAGCTGGTTTTCAGTAAGGGAGATAATCTTAGATGATTTGGGTGGGTCTGATTTGATCGTTTGGGGGGCCTTAAGAACAGAACTGAGGTGTCTCTTATGAAGAAATTATGACTGTGGAGGTTCCAGCCTGTGCCTGAGAGATCTAGCCTGCCTAGAGATTTCAGAATTTTACCCACAACCACATAGCTGTTTCCTTGCAATAAATCACTCTATAAATATAGATATAGACATTAAGTAGGAGACACATATACAGCTACTTCTCTGGCCGAACCTGAACTAATACAGATAGGAACTCTCATCTATCCAACCCCCAAACCACAAACAGAGCTGCCCTAAATTCATCTTCACCTGCTCTCCTATGTCAGCAGAGGAGAGATGTCCTTCCTTCCTTGAACGAGCAGTCCTTCCACAGTCCTCTGGATCCCATCTCCTCTCGCCCTTTCAAAGGCCTGGCTCTGTTGGTTATCCCTTCCCTGTCTTCAGCCTTTCATTTTCTGCCCGATATTTCCTGTCATGCTCTAGTCTGACGCACACACTTGTGTGCAGGTAAGTGGCTTACCTAGAGTGACCCAGGGTGTGGAAAAGAGGGGCAAGATGCGGAAGGAAGGAAAGCCAATACACAGATGTGCGTGTGTATGCGCGTGCGTGCATGTGTGCATGTGTGTTACAACCTTTACAGGCACCTGATGCTCATCCCCATGGAACCTTCTGAGAAGATTTGTGAAATGTGTCTCAGTAGTGTCCAAGGGAAAACATTTTTCACTCAGCTCCTGGCCCTCTGGCCAAGGGCCATCCCTCTGGCGTTAATGCCTCTGGCTTTCTGGGTTGCAAAGGCATGAATGCCACAAAGATTCCCTCATTTGTTCCCAGCCACAGAGCAAAGAAACCCCAGAGTAGGAGGCGAGAGTCCAGAGCCCAAAGCAAGTCATTGTCGAGTGAAGCTGGGGGGAGCTCAGAGCTTAGCAAGGCGGGGCCTGGGAAAGAAGTGGAGCCAAGCGGACTTGCAGTAGCACACAGGTGTCCAATGCAGCCCCTACTCCTACTGACTTGTCTCCCTATATCCCCTCACAGTCACACTTGCACATAGACCACCTCCAGTTTCCTCTCCTATTCATGATGATTTGGCTGCAAGCTGGGGTTGCCTCCTCCTGGATCCCCCAGACTGCTCTTTTCAAGGTCGCTTGTGATCTCCATATTTTCAGATCCACGGTAGCAATAATAGTCTGCTCCATAACCCAGTACCATTCAACACAGTTAGCAGTTAGCCACTCTTTTTTCCAAAGATTCTCTTCTCTGATTTTCTGAGCACCAGACCTCCAGGATTCTCTCCTGAACTCTTGTCAGAGTCCTTGCCCGGCTCTTCCTTTTCTGACTTTGGAGGTCTTCAAGGCTCCTCCCTTGGCCTCTTCTCTTCCTACTATATACTGTCACTCTTGGTTCACTCAGACATTCTAGTGACTTTAAATATGTTTTAAATATGCTCCCACATTTATTTAGCTAACCTTGCTTGCTCTTCCAATTCTAGACCTGTATAACCAAATACACCCAACTACACAGGAATCTTAACATGTCCAAAACAGAACACCTAATCTGATCTTGAAAACACGACCCTCCACCAGCCTGACCCACTCAGTAAATAGTATCAGAATTTACTTAATTGCTCAAGCTAGAAACCTACCAGTTATCCTTGAGTCCACTACTCTCACCATCTTATTCAACTTAACGTCAAGTCTAGACATCTCCCAAATCCACCCAACTTCTCTCCAGCTGCACTATCACCCCCGTCTCTAGGTCACCCTGAAAACCTCCTAATGATTTTCTTGCATTAATTCTATTCCTATTCCTATTCCTGTTCATATTCCATACTTTTCTCCTTAGAGAAAAGACATAGTCTTATAATATGCCAATTAAACAATTTTATATCCCAGCTTAAAACCCTTGAACAGACACTGTCTTTGAGTTAGGACTAAGATTAGTAACGAGACTTTGAGGGCCATAATGCCTGGCCTCCATGTGTATCTCCAGCACAGGCTTGTACCCCAGCCCTCTTTCCCTCAAATGCACACAGATATCAACCTCTTTTCAGTTTCTCATTGACATGGGCCCCTTTCCTTTTGGGGTCCATTGTGCACACTATTCCTCCTGACTCCTGGAGGTTCCTCTCACAGCTCCTCCTGGGGAAATCCCATTCTTTAGGTCTCAGTCAATTGGCACTTCCTGGAAGAGGCCTACTCTGGTCTACCTCTCTGTAATTTAGCCATTAGTACTTTTTCTATAGGAATTTATCAGGGTGCAACCTTATATTTTTTAATGTGATTATCTGTTGTTGTATATTCCCCCACTCTGGAAGGGGAGAGACAACATCTATGCTGTTCTTGATAGTATCCTCCGAGTCTAGCACAGTACCTGGCACTCAAAACATTAACTGAATGGGTAAAGAGAAAGAGGGAGGGAAAAAGGAAGGAATAAATTATTTAAATTCTTACAGGGAAATTAAATTTTATTGTGAGTCTGAAATACTTGAACCTCAACTTCATCTTCCCCATTGAAACAGTTGTGTACTGAACACAATTCTATGTTAATAAGGCCATTTTTGTTACTATGTACACATCTAGTCTATTCCTTTCAACCTCTGTGTTCACTATACTTTGCCTTCCCGTTTTCCAGCAACAGACACAGATTACCCCCGACTTTCCCATCATAATAAACAATCAGCACTGTTTAAAAATCCTACTTTAGCCGGGCGTGGTGGCGCTTGTAATCCCAGTACTTTGGGAGACGGAGACCAGAGGATCCGGGTTCGCGGCCAGCCTCAGCTTGTGCACGCGTGCGCGCTCTCTCTCTCTCTCTCTCTCTCTCTCCTTAGTGAGGCCCTCCGCAACTTCGTGAGACCCGGTTTCAAAATAAAGTATAAAAAATAGGGCCGGGGCGTAGCGCGGAGGTAGAACGCCCCTGGGTTCAATCCCCGGTACCGCAAAAAAAAAAAAAAAAAACAGTCAGTGGCTTCTCAGCAAAACCCATCACCTGCTCAAGGCAGGCCCTTCCTGCTGACCTTCTGCTCCTGCCCCGCTCTTCCCAACTCTGCGCCACACTTGCACACTGGACTCCCAGTTCCTCAAATGCACCAGCTCCTTCAGGCACCAGAGCCCACGCGCAGCTCTCGATTTGCCCTCCCTCACACCCCCAAGCCTGGCCTTCTGATCTCAGCACAAGCATCAGTTCCTCAGGGAAGACTCCACTGACTGCCCATTCAATATGCTCACAGGCCCTTGAACCTCTCCCGGGCAGAGCACAAAACAGAGTCTGCGAGACTCTTTACTTAGTATCTGATCCATCCTGCTAGACCAGAGGATTCAAGGTCAGGGACTTGTCTAACCTTGTTCACCATTGTGCCTGTGGCCCTCAGTGAAAACCAGCACAGAAACAGTGCCCAGAAAATGTGTAAATGGAGAAATAAATGAATAATTAGGCAATCATATTTTAAGTATCCCGTTCTATTTACTGTGATCAAAGCCCAATTCCAGTTGAAAAATCTTACGAATTATTTGTAATTACTCCTGGGTTTTCTTTTTTCGGATCGTCTGGGTTCTCTTTTTCCTCACACACAGATTTGGGTTCATGTGATTGCTTACTTGATAATGTAGTGTGGGATCAGGATAGGAGGGGATTGGTGATGACAGCCAGACAGGAGCACCAGGCAGGGGACTAAGAGCAAGTGAATCCACTGACGAGTGGTGGATGTTAAAGGAAAGATGAAAACCATAGCCATTCTTACTATGGTTCTTCCTCATGGATCTATTGTACAGAAAGCCGGGGCTGGATTGGTACGTCAGTGTACAACCATTCATGTTGCTGCCTAGTTCACAAACCCTGAAACATCCCAGTAGACTTAGGCAGAGCAAAAGTGGTCTCGTCTGCATAATGCAACCCTACGCCTCTATGCACATGAGCAAAGTTAGATCTGAGTTGCCCAAAGTCTTGCCCAGGAATTTGAAACTAGGGATAGAAAAAACAGAAAATTAGGAATTACAGGCATTAAATTCAGGTAATAGCAGGGGATGCCAGGGCCATTTCTGCTGATGACTGTTCAACTCTTGATTCTGTGAGATGTCTCTGTAGCCTTCCAATAAATTTCTCTTTCTTTTTTGTTTGTGGGTGGTATTACTAGAGATTGAACCCAGGGGTGTTCTATCCCCAAGCTACACCCCCAGCCTGTTTTTATTTTGAAGCTGCTGAGGCTGGCCTCGAACCTGTGATCTTCTTGTCTCAGCCTCCCAAGTACTGGGATTACAGGTGTGTGTCACCACTCCCTCCTCTCCTTTTTTGCAATCAATCAGTCAGAGCCAGTTTCTGTTATTAGCAATGCAAAGAGTCCACGATTATAAATACAGAGAGGACACCTCTGTGCAGGTGATAGCTGAAACTACACTGGTGGACAGTGTTAGTTTACAAATTACAGGGAGAGAGTAAGAGGGAGAAAGGGAAACTGAGAGCCAGAGAGAAAGAGTGAAAGAAATACAGAGAAAGCGTAAGAAAGAGAGAAGAGGCCAGGGCACAGTGAGAGAGAAAGCCATCCTGAAGAGTGAAGGAGAGAGGGAGCCAGAGAGGGCGAGCCAGAGCTGTAAGTGAGAAACGAGGAGAGCAGAGAGCTCAGGGAGAAAAGGGAGGGAAGTAGGGGAGTGGGAGAGCCAGCACCACGGAGCAGGGCCAGAGCCAGCCAGGGGAGAAAAAGAGAGGTGGGGGGGGGGAGACCACAGTAAGGGAAAGGTAAGGATTTGGCTGTAGATTGAAAAGTGAAGTTTGGCCAGGACTAAAATCACCTAAAGGCCCAAACTAGGAAAAAAGTCAGGCTCAAGGAAAACAACAACAACAAAATTGATCAAAGAAATTAAACATTTAGTAAGAAAAAACCAACTTCAAAGCAGAGGGAAAAATCAGCCTGCAGTTAGTCTTGTCACTGGACAGGGTCCCAGGAGGTCCCTACCGGGGCGCGATGGAACCTCAGCTCAGCCTGGGCGAGTTCTTGACCTACGCCGCTGAGAAAATTTCCAGGATGATTCCAAAGCAAGGCACAAAGTTGTACTGGAGAATAGTAAAGGTGTCAACAAAGGCAGGTGCAGGTGTCCTCGCCTCTCAGAGAAGATGAGCGCTGCACCTGGGCTTGAACTCTCTGACCAGACATATGATTTTCCTGGGAAGAAATGTACAGGCTGCCAAGGATGCACCTTTGAAATTCAAATTCCATGCCAATCATTTGATATTTGGGGTTCAGGTTTTTTTCTTGGTCAAGCAGTCTTGCCATAAAGCAGTTGTGGGCGCACTGTGTAAGTCTCTGAATCTCGTGACATTTATATTGATTATGTTTTTGTTCTAGTTGATCTGGTGTCAGCATACGCTGGGGGTTTTGTTTAACTAAGAAGACAAGTATGGCTGGTCATGCTCGTAGATCCAGGGCTCCACTTATCAAGGGCTCTTTTTCCCTCTTCCCAACAGTTCACCTATCTCACTCTGACAGAGCTATCAGCCTCTACAAATAGAAATATGCTTCCAGAAGGGCATAGAACTTATATTTTTTCAGGGGGGGATTTTACCCCCCCCCACTTTGACTTAACCTAGCTTATGATGCTACAGGTAGAAAAAAAGAGAGAGAAGAGAGAAAAAAGAAAAGAAAAACAACCCACATGAAGAGGCATTACTGAAGTGACAGGGCCTTTGTGAAAGTCATGAGATATCACAAAGCATAGAAAATGCAGAAGTGTTCATTTGCTCATTTTCAGATAGATGGTGTCTGGTCTTGTCATTTCTTCACTGGAAAAATCTGCTGGATTTACAGTAAGACATGGCTTTGTTAGAATTTATAAAATAGATTTATTGAGCCATTTTTGGTCTTCCAAGCCAGACTAAATATTCATAGCAGCTTGATTCAAAGAAAAAAATCATTATTTTATTACTCATCATACATCATAGAATTTCATAGGTTGTGTATTAGAAATACTCACTTATTTAAATAGGAGGAATAGATCAGTGACTACTTACAAAGTTGAAATAGAGAGAAAAATCAAATCAAGGCTTTGTATTATGGTTAAGAAAGACGAAAGGTGTCTTCATACAAGGCTTTGCTCACCTGCCCAGCCTCTACTTGAACCTGCTTTTACCACATTTTGAGTTCCTGCCACGCTGAGGTCCTTCCATCTCCTCCTGCTGAACCATGGTCCTCAGGAACTTTGTCACCTGCCACTCTGCTCGGAATACTGTGTCTCACATCCCCACCCCTTCCTGCCTCAGCTTCCTTCATTACATGTTTTTTATAAAAGAGAAGAATCATCTCTTTCATTGGGGGATGGATATGATTGATGCTCTCTCACCACTAAAGGCTTTCTTTTCTCTCCAATCATGTGCCCCCAAGATTTAGTGAAATGCCTGGTACACTGTAGGTATTCAATAAATCCTTACTAGTAAATGAATGCAGCTAGGTTATCTTTCGATCTTCATATGCCATTTCTAGAAAGACCAGATGTGCACTTCTTTATTCTAGCCTCTCCGCATCGTCAGCGGCTTCTCTCCTTGCTGCCTGCCACATCCACCGAGGAACCAAGTACTGCCACTGCTACTTCTGGAATGCTTCTTACACCAGTCCCTCCTTTCCCCTCCCCAGGTCATTATCCCAGGTAACAGCCTCACCTGGCTGATTATAACACCTGCTCACTTGTTTTCTTGGCTTCCCCTTGCAATCCCACCTCTGTACAGAGTTGCCCTGCTCAAATGCAACCTGGATTTCCAGTTGGAAATGCAGTCCACTGGTCCCTCCAGAGCTTTTTCCATGTGCTGGCTGAAACACTGGTTCCCTATCTTATCTAACCTGGAATCACTGTGGAGCTTTGTAGATTTATATTAATTATAAGCCCAACGTGGGTGGATTAAGAATAGTCTATTCAGGTTTTACCTGATCTATCTAAACATGGATGGGAAGATCCTTCAGCTCTGCCCCTTGATAGACCATTAACTCAGAGAGCCAGCTGTGGGTTTGCCAAGAGGCAACTCAGCCACTCTGACCTGCTGACGTTACTCTCGAGGTGGACTGTTCCCAGTCTATTTCACCATCTAGCAGGCATGGGAAATCCCAGAAAACAACTGAGGCAGGAGGAAGGTGACAGCTGGGTCCTGGCTTTAGTGAGTGGCTTCTTGAGAATAGATGTCCCCACAAGAAAAGCACCAAGGGTGGATAATGGAAAAAAAAACAGCAGGGTAAGAGTGAATGCTGGAAAATGGATTTTTTTTCTTTTTGTTTTGTTTTTTAAAGTTCATTGTGTCCAGAGTATCGAAATCCAGGCAAGTAGAGGCAGAAGCTATTTCCTCATAAAGTAAAAGAGCATGAATAAAGAGCCTCCTTGACTTTTGCAATTGGACTGGGAGGTGGGAATTTTTACAACTGTATTACAGAAAGAGATTTGAGAAAATTAATCACCTATCATCCACACTGCCCGAGAGTGGCCAGTGAGATAAGTTTTGCCTTTTTGAGATGAGTTAAAGGCCAGGAAGTACATATAACCATAACCATAATAGCAACAACAAAATCAGGAGACTGACAAAAAGCAACAACTAACAGATAAAAAAACCCCTGGGCGGGGGGAATGTGCGCCATTCATCATTATGGAAATGTAGAGGAAAAGCAAGCCTCCAAAACTGCTCTCCTGAAAAATTACAAATGAAAATTTTAGAAAACTATCTTATAAAATGTTAAATGACTTGTTTTCATAACATAAGTGGGGAAAGCCGTAAGAAACCAATTGGCATGAAAAGAATTCAGGGTAAGAGAAAAAGGGAGATGGAGGTAAAGAAAGGTCAACAGCAACAGCAAAAACCCTAAAAATGTGAAAGCAAGCCGGACGTGGTGGCGCGCGCTTGTAATCCCAGTACTTTGGGAGGCGGAGACTGGAGGATCCGGGTTCACGGCTAGCCTCAGCTCTCTCTCTCTCTCTCTCTCTCTCTCCCTGTCTCTCTCTCTCTACCTAGTGAGGCTCTCCGCAACTCCGTGAGACCCAGTTTCAAAATAAAGTATAAAAAAATAGGGCCGGGGGTGTAGCGCGGAGGTAGAACACCCCTGGGTTCAATCCCCGATCCCGCAAAAAAAAAAAAAATGTGAAAGCAAAATTGTAATCTACATGGATGCCAATAAAAAACAAAATTGACATTACAGACAGTGTGGTTGGCAAATTTGAGAATTTTTCACCCAAAATGGAGTGTGCTGACATCTAAACCCCACACCCTGAAAATCTGATTTAATTGACCTAAAGGTGGGCCTCACTATATGTTTTTTGTATTTTGTATTGTCATTTTCCTTGTTTTTTATCCTGATATCTCAGCCACATCTCAAACCACTTAAATCAGAATGGCTGGAAAGTTTTAAAGCTCCCCAGGAAATTCCAACATACAGACAGGGAGGAGACCCACTCACTGCTCTAGAGCTCTGGGGGTAAAACTCTGCCAGTGCACTGAAGATTTCAAGATTACTTTTCAATCATGAAAACAATAGGGGAAGCCCTGGGATAGTGGTGTACGCCTGTAATTCCACTTCTTGAGATGCTGAGACAGGAGGATTGCAGGTTCACAGCCAGTCTCAGAAACTTAGCAAGGCCCTCTGTAACTTAGTGAGACCCTGTTTCCAAATAAAAAAATAAAATAGGGCTGTGGGTATAGCTCTGAGGCAGAATGCCCCTGGGTTCAATCCCCAGTACCACAAAACAAACAAACAAAAACAAAAAAAAATAACAACAATATGGGACATGGTCAGGCATTCAAGTACTTACAAAATACCAATATTTCTTCTAGAAAACATGAGATGAAGATATTCTTCAACTAAACAAAACATGAAGTAAAACAAAGAAAAAGAAACTAGTATGGTCAGAGTATAAAAGGTATAATTCCAGTTTAAAATGCAAATTTCGTTCTAGAAAAAAAACGATATAATAAGAATGTAACAATAAAAATAAGAAATCTCCATATTTATTAGCAATGACTGAAAAAGGAAGGTAGAGTAAAACTGTACTATATAATGTACTGTATTATGTACATATATACATGTGCATGAAATAAAGAGACAAAATAAGTAAGATAAGCTGGATAAGATATTTATGAAACTTTGTATTCAAGGTCCTATGGCTCTGAATCAATTTCATACTCAGTTATCTAGGCATACCACTAGGAATAACAGTGTAATAAGTATGTTCCCCTCTGTGAAACATAGAGTTTGAATTTATTTAATTTTCTTAATCAAATTTGATCTTTTAAAACCATCATCCACAAAAAGAAAGGGGTACTCCTTTCCCACCTTTGGATGATGTGAAAATCTATATCCAGGCAAATGAAGGGGTCAAGGCATTTCATCGATTTTGATTGCTTCTAACTATGATTATAAGCACACATGGTTCATTCCAAAGCCCTCCTTCATTCTGGCAGCTTTTCTCCCCACACAGTCTAGTGATAGCTCCCAAGCCCATCCTACTTATTTTCTCAGGGCCTCTGCCATTGAGAGCCCAAGTCAGGACCACAAATGAAACTTTAATCCCCCTGGAATCCATGTACTAGAAGCAGACTGTGGCCATTTCAATCCATGAAGTTATAACCATATTAGTGGGCCTTTGCCCTTAAAACATAAGGATCAGAAGACTTCTGCTCCTGAATAAAATGTAGTAAGTCTTGGCAGACTAGAATTTTCATTGCAACAATTAGAAAGAGCCAGATAAATGACAAAAGACACGTTTTAAGGATCTCAGAAAATGAGGAAGCAATGAAATCATCAGTTGTTTTCTTCCTTGGGGACATTTTACAATTCTGGACATGGACTGAGTACTAGACTTTGCTTGTAAGGAAGGAATTGGCTAGGGAAAGAGAAACCAAACAGACTTTTGGCAGTCAAGTGGGGATGATGAGCTTAATTAGTAACATGAGAAGTACTAAACTCAGTTGGTTTTCCCCATGGGACCTCTGAGTTCAGGGACTATGCAAAGAAGGCTGGGACATTTAGCTGAAGGCTTCCGAAAGGCACAATAAAATCTCTTCTAGTTTCATGATGCTAAGGAGAAAAAAAATCTAACTAGAGAAAGAAGTTCTGTCATTCAAACACATGACAAAACACTCCTTCAGACATCTTTCAGATTTTGAGGTTGTGATACAGGGGCAACAGATGGGAGCCTAAAGAACAAAATTCAAAATCTCCAAAGTACAGCACTAAATTCCCTACAATTTTTTCATAACAGAGAAGAAAGAACTCCTACAGGCTCTATGCAAAAGCTCAGAAAAGCTACATTTGAGAAATAGAGAAAAACCAGAAGTGGACTGTTATAGTTAGATATAAAATGTCCCCTGAAGAGCTCAATTTTTAATACTCAGGATTGATATAGTGGAGTTGTAATCCCAGAAGTGGAATAATCCATTGTAATGGATTTACCTGGGTGGTACCCTGTAGGCCAGTAGGATGTGACTGGAGGAGGTGGTCCCTGGGGATGCGGCCTTGGAGATGATATATATGGCTCCTCCTCCCCCAGCTCACTCTCTTGCTTCCGGCCTCCATGATGTGAGCACAGTCCACATGCACTCTCTTTCTCTGATTCCTGTCACCATGCCCTGAGATCCATGGTCTCCACCCTCACATGGACTGAACCCAAAACCCTAAGAAAATAAATCTTTCCTCTAAGTTACATGGTCAATCTTTAGATTATAGCTGCAAGTATGCTGATGGATACATGGACTAAGACTCACTAAAGCTGCAACTTTAGCTGCAATGCAAACCCCTACCCAGCTTCAGTAAAAACCACTCACCTTATCTACCTTTCCAAAGAGGAGTGTGGACAACTCCGCCCCCAGTGTAAGTATCAAATGGAGCATCTGCAGTGCTTCTATGGACAATGTCTGGCATACAATAAAAAAATACTAGACACGTAGAGAAGCAAGAAAATATGATTGGTAGTCATAATCAAGAGAAAAGACAAATGATAGAAGCAGGCCCACAGATAGTCCACATAGGGAGGCTAGCAGACAGGGACTTCAAAATAACTGATCAATATATTACATGAAATAGAGAAAAGATTAACAAAATGGGTGACAAAATAAAGAACATCAACAGATTCTTAACTTCTGTGAAAATGAATTGAATGGACATTTTCTAATTGACAAATACATTATCTGAGGTTAAGAGCACACTAGATGCATTTAATAGCAACCTGGACTGAGAGGAAGAAAAGATTATTAAACTCTAAGACAGGACAATAGAAAATATTCAAATTTAAGCACAGATGGAAGGAACCTATAAAAACAAATCTGAGCATAAGAGATATGTGGAACAAAGTCAAAAGATCTACCATATTTAATTAGAATCCAAGAAGAGGAGAAATAAATTGAAACAGAAGCAATCTTTGTAGAAATAATGGCTCTAACTTTTCCAGAATTGATAAACATCATCCTATACCTTCAAGAAACTTGGCACATTCTAAGAAGGATATAAAAAAGGAAAATAATACTTGGACATATTTTTTAAACTCTAATGATCAATGATTAAGAGAAAATCTTAGAAGCATCCAGAGGAAAATGTATATTAACTTCAAAGAAGCAATGATAAAACTAATGGCTAATGAAGCCAGAAGCTAATGTGAAAACAACTCAGAGTGCTGGAATAAAAGACTGCCTATCTATACAGGTACAAGGTCATCCCCAGCAACTTAGGGAGACCCTCAGCAACTTAGTGAGACCCTGTTTCAAAATAAAATAGGTAGAAAGCCCCTGGCTTCCACCCCCCAATATCACACACACACACAAAGGTTGTTGATCTAGAATTCTATACTTGTTTCAAATACCATTAAATAAAGGCAAAATAAAAAATCTCAAAAAATAAAAATGCAAATTTTTCACCAACAGGTCTTCACTATCAAAACGGAGAAACATTTTAAAGCTAAAGTCATATAAAATCATGTGTTATAGCTTGGATGTTAACTGTTCCCTTAAAATCCATGTGTTAAAGGCTTGGTTTCCAAGGTGGTGCTATTGGGAGGTGCTGGGAACCTTTAGGAGGCAGGGCCTTATGGGAGGTCCTTAAGTCACTGGAGGTATACCCTCAAAAGGGATTGAAGGGCCTCTAGTTCTTCTTGCTTGGCTTCGTAGCCCTTGATATAAGCAGTTTGCTTTGTTGTGTGCTTCCTTCATGATGTTCTGCCTTCATAGAGACCCAAAGCAATGGGGCTGCCAAATCTTGGACTGGAAGCTCCAGAGTCATGAACCAAAATAACCTTTTTCTGTCTATAAGTTAATAGACTCAGGTATTTTATTATATAAATGCAAAGCTGACTAACACAGCATGAAATCGAAAGAAGGAATAAAGACTAACACAAAGTTTAAATATGTGGGTAGATATAAAATATGATTGTTTTATGTAACAACAACAACAACAATAATAATAATAATAATGTCTTATGGAAATTATAACATATATAAATAAAATATGTGATGACAATAGCACATAGGTTAGGACAGACTATATTAAGTCTTCAGAGAAATCCCAGAAGAATAATCCCAAGACTTAAACTAGCCATCTAATACCTAAATACAGACATGAAACGATAAGCCTTACTTGGTTTGTTGAAAAAGGAGATTAGAAAGAAGGAATATATGAACAAAGAATAGATGAACAAATATAAAATAAATAGCAAGGTGATGGACTTAAACCCAACTATACAGTAATTCCATTTAATAGAAAGGAGCCAATCAAGTTTTTAAAAAGACTGTCAGCTTGAATAAACTAAAAGCCCAACTATATGCTGTCAACAATTATCACTATACATATAGAGATACAGAAAAGGTGAGAATGAGAGGCTATTAAAAGATACAGGCACAAAGTATCTGAAAGAGAGCTGATGTCATTATATAAGCAGTAGATAGTACTAAAACACACTCTATGCTAACCTTACAGGAAGTCTTAGAGTTTTCAAAGAATTCAAATCATATAGAATATGGTTTTTAACTACAGTTGAATTAAAATACAAATAAACCAAAGAAAGATAAAGAGAAAATCCCCCCAAATACTTGAAATTATGCAATATATTTCTAAATAATTCAAGGGTCAAAAAAATCAGATAAAATTGAAAAATATTATGAACTGAGTGATAATGAAAGTGATTATTACACAGTGAGGCCAAAAAGGAAATTTACAGTTCCAAATGCAAATACATATTTGAGGGGGGAAGAAAGAAAGATTGAGAAACAAAATCTAATTCAGGCAAACTAGATTTAAAGAAAATAAAAGAAAGGTAATAATAATGAGCACAACAGATAAAAAAAATACAATAAAGAAAATAAAGCCAAAAATTGGTTCTTTGAATATAGTACTACAATTGATAAACCCTTAGTGGAACTGATCGAGACAAAGAGAGAGGGAAAACATAAAATACCAGGAATAAAAAGGAGCCAGGCACAGTGGTGCAACGCCTGTAATCCCAGTACTTGGGAAGCTGAGACAGGAAGATTGCATGTTCGAGGCCAGCCTTAGCAATTTAGTGAGGTCCCTCAGAAACTTAGTGAGATTGCTTCAGAACAAAAAATAAAAAAGGACTGGAGGTGTAGCTCAGAGGTAGAAGGCCTCCAGGTTCAAGCACTAATCCCCATGCCAAAAAAAGAGAAAAATCACTACAGACATTTAATAGATAAGAGGATATAAATAATCTCATGCCACTTTAATTTTAAAAATTTAGATGAGATAAATAAAATCTTTAAAAAACAAACTTGCCAAAATGAACAAAAGAAGAAATAGAAAATCTCAATAGTTATGTATCTATTAAAAGAAGTGGAGTCTGTATATTAAATTGTTTTATATCTATGAGTTTGAATATTTCTATATCTACTAAATAAACTGAAAGAAATTAATTTTTCAAGGATTTCAATGGTGAATCTTTACAAATGTTCAAGAAATAAATATCAATCTTACACACACTCTTCCACTTCACTCTGTTATGTTTCTTTATTCTTGGCTAAATAAATCAGGAATTTATTCTAAAAGGAAAAACAACGTAGACAAGTGTTCTGAGGGCTGTCTCCAAAGTGACCCATGACCTTCCAGCAAATTTGCCATTGATCAGAAATAGCACATTTAAAAAAATGTTTACTCCCTAAGGAGGCAAGGAGAGTTCACATCTTTAGAAACATTAATTCTAGTTTTTCTTACTATGGGTTTGAGGTAAGGGATGAAAAGAAAATGTTGCTTTTGTGTTAGCTGTAAATGTATAGTAAAAGAAAAAAAGATACAAGTGAAAAATATTCAGGAAGTTCATCAGCTCAGAGGTAATATGAAGTGCTTATGACAGTTCCTACATAGCAATCACTCAGTGTTTCTCTGGTTCTGTTCCCACTTTAACTTCAGCAGCTTGCAGTAGACACCTGTTTTTGCCCCAGTTTTCACTCTATCTTCTTGGGCAGTAGTCCTGAAATTCTCCTACTCTATTATTGTATTCACAACCTATACATAGAGGACCATATACTTGGGCTTCAGAGGATAAAAAAGGACATGGGCTAAGGAAGTCTAGTAAGACTGTGATGGTTAATTTTATGTATAAATTTGGGCCACAAGGTACCCATGATCAAACATTCTGGGTGTTTCTGTGAGGATGTTTTTGGATGGGATTAACATGTAAATTGGTAAACTGAGCAGCGCATATTTCTTTCTCTAATGTGGGAGGCCTCATCCATCAGTTGAAGCTTGACTAGAATCAAAAGGGCAATCTTCCCTAAGTAAGAAAGAATTTCTCCTTCCCGAATGTCCTTGAATTGCAACATCCTTTGGACTGGAATCACACCATCAGTTCTGGTTCTTGGGCCTTTGGACTTGAACTAGAACTATACCATACATTTTCCAGAGTCTCAACTGTTGACTCACCCTACAGATCTTGCACTTGTTAGCCGCCATAATCATGTGAGACAATTCATTTCAATAAGTCTTTTATACATTTTATATATGAGGAGTCAACAGGCAGAGTTAAGAGTGGACCAGGCTTAGAGGATGAAGAGTAGAGAAGAATCCTGGGAAAACTGGCTAAAAACTAAGTTAAGTTGTGCCTGAAGCTCCCTTGAACCTTTCAACATTTTAGCATATACCAGTCGATACATTCCTTTTGTTATAGGACAATTGGATTAGATTTTCTGTCACAACCAAAAGAATGTTTTCCTTAACAAACACACACACACACACACACACACACACACACACACACACACAC
>PVJS01029651.1:0-24630 GCA_004027185.1 Glis glis
CTGAGGCTGGCCGCGAACCCGGATCCTCCGGTCTCCGCCTCCCAAAGTACTGGGATTTCAAGCGTGTGCCACCACACCCAGCTAACAATTGATTTTAAATGATTAAACAATGTTAAGAAGATCTTTCAAGTAGTTCGATAGAGGAAAATCCATACTATTTTAATAAAGTTTTATTGAAAAAGAATATTTTGATGTTGTTTTGTGAGAGCAGATATTCCCTATCAGGCTGGGGATTTTGACATGCTTTAAATTAGCACTTGAACTATTCATTCATTCATCCATTCATTCATTCACTCACTCACCTGGGCTCCAGAACTAATTCTGACATTTGATTTTAGTGTGGCTTTGGCCTTTCTCTTGGTTTCTCTGAGTCTTATGCTTCTCTGGAATTTGTACTTTCCTGAGCCAGCCCCGGGCTAGGAGATAATGAATCCCTTTTAGTATGATTGAAATTTGGTATTCCAGGCAGATATCACTGCTCAGTCATATTACTGAATGACAGTCATGTTACTGCTCAGTCATATTACTGACATAGAGAGGTACTCTCAGAAACATGTTTTATGACAAATTCTTAACTATTTCATTGTAACACAATTTAATTTTCTTTTTATATTTTTTAAAAATCAATGCATATCTACTTAATGGATTCATCTCTTTTGTATACTTACATATTTTGATAATTATCATTTTTTATTCAAATCAACCTGCAATTATTTACTTCCTGACATCTCTTTTTCTGTATATCTGTTCTCAGTTGCTCTTCCCACTCATTTCCTCCATACTGATGAACACTCTATCTCTCTCTCTCTCTCTGTTTCTTTCTGAGACTTTAGACTCCTTTGCCATTTGCTTAATGAATTTGTTTCAGTTTACTTTTTGCCTTTCTCAAGAAATTACTCTTAATTAATCATAGCTTCTTTGTTTTAGCAAACATCTTTTTGGAATAAATTTAGTATATAAAAATGTCACTATACTCAGAGTTATAAATATAAGAATTACATGTGAGATTACAAAGAATTAAATTTAAGAAAATCTCATATTAAAGTCAAAGAAGCTTTATTTATTAAAAGAAATGTGTACTGCTTTAAAAACGGCTTGTAAAAACACATCAACCATATTTCTTAAATTCAGGCAATCTATTGAGCAATAATTGCTTGTATGTACACACACATGTATATTCACACACATATGGTGAAGCAAGGTGTATGATAAGTAACAGACATAACTTTTGTCATTGTAGTAGCTATTCCACATTTTGATATCACATCAACCAAGCAATAAATTTATACACTTGAGTGTAAGAAAGAGTTCTCAAAAGTTTTTGTTGTTGCAAATAACAAAAACTCACTCAATCTAGCATAATAAAAAAAGAAAAGAAATACATGTTTTTGTGGGGGGCGCTTCTGGGTGTATATTAAGAAAAGCTGCAGATTCTAAGGCAATGACTGTATTTTTCTATTTCTTTCCTCCCTCCATATTCTTTCTGCTATATCATCTCCTTTTATACTTATTTTATTTGGCACCCTTTTCTCTAAACCTAGCTTTCTCTTTTCCATATCCTCTGCTGAACCTGAGACCCTGGAGCTCCTGAATTCATTTGTCTTCCATTAACATCACACTGAATAACAACTTATTAAGACAAAATGTCTAGATTCCGTATACTTAGGACAGAATCCAATTAATTTAATTCATTCTGAAGAAACTTTGAGATAAAGTTTTTTGAACTCACCTTTCCTGAATTTGCACAAACCCTTAATGGCTCTCCTTGTAGATGATTCTCTGACTACTGAGAAAATTAGTAGAAGGTGATAGGCATACTATTTTAACAATGTTGTAGGTTGATTGGTCTTGTAGATGTGAACTTTTTTTTTTTTTTTTTGGCAGTACCGGGGATTGAACCCAGGGGCATTCTACCTCCAGGATATACCCCCAGCCCTATTTTTTATTCTTTAGTTTGAAACAGGGTCTCACTAAGTTGCGGAGGGCCTCACTAAGTAGCTGAGGCCGGCCGTGAACCCAGATCCTCCTGTCTCAGACTCTCGAGTACTGGGATTGCAAGCGGGCGCCACCATGCCCAGTAGATGTGAACTTTTAATATTTAGTATAAATGGGAGGGTAAATGTTAGGGTTTAGCTAATGTCCATTGTTAAGAATGTTAGCCTTTAAGGAGCAAAGATTGCAATTACTCTCTGGGACAGCTCTTTGTAGCAGAATACTGCTCTCACCAATTTGTTATTGATGTACATGGTCTGAAGGGTTTTCTCTCTTCCAACAGAAAGATTGAATCAGTTCCCATGAGAACCACATGCTACTGAGATAGACTCTAACACATTTTCTTCTCCATTAGTATGTGCTATCTAGTGAAAGATGGGTGAATTCTAGGGCTTCCCTCTAGCTAGAAAGTCCTTTCTACCCCCTTAATGCCCCAAGTATGAACACTGAATATAGACCTTTGGGCATCGCTGAAGTACTTAGATTTGTTTAGATTATGTGTCCATACTTGGGTTAACTAGAAATAGCTTCAGAAAATGCCCCTCTGGATAGCTGCGCTTCTGAGGAGGCACTTTTCAGAAAAGTGGGGCATGGATTAGGGTTGTCTCCTATGAATCTAATACCAAATCATAGCTACTTCATGTACTGAAAATTGTCCTTTAGCAGAAATGTTAAGTTGTCTAGTATAAGATTCTAGATCTCAATGGTAACTGACTTCTGTTAAACTTGACCTGATAGAGAGCTCCAAAGAGTTGGCCCAGAAACATGTAATGTTCCAGAGTAGTAAAATCTTCCAATACACTAAATTTAATAATGTAATCACACTAAACTCATATGAAACATCAAGTATTTATTTCAGACTAAAGAGGTTTCTCTTCCAGTTACATGTATATGGGTTCAATATACATCTATAAGAATCGACTAATTTCTAGGCTCTGATCAGGGGAGAGGATGGTGTGGCAATGAAAAAAAAGGGGAGGGTGCAATAATGTTTTTCCACATCCAAAGAGAAAAAATTAAGATGCTTGTTAGCAGCACATATTGGCAGGGGTTTGGAAAAACAATTACTTTCTTGCACTACTGATGATAGTGTAAATTTTACCAATCAAATTAGTAAGCAATATGGCAAAATTGAATGTAAATCTATAAGCATAAGCCCTGGAGCAATGTAGTACCACTCCTGACTCAAAAACACATGCTGCTAAAGGGAAAAAGACAATTATGTTCACCAGGGTATTGCTTATGTAGTGAGGACTCAGTAGAAGGCAAATGTGGTGAATTGTTAAGTGAAATATTATGCAATGGATGAAGATATCGGGTGTGCATACACTTATAAAACTAAGAAATGTAGTGCGGAGTGAAAAACAAGTGAGAAATATAAAGCCCAATACTTTTATGTGTACTAAAAGCTAAATACATATAAAATGTCCAAAATGTTACATCTGAATACATACCTACAAATACATGTGTATATACATATATGTGTATGTGTTTAGAAACACACAAAAATATAACATGTGAACAGTTGTTTCTTAGAAGATAATGAGACTAAGGATTAGGGACAAAGTAGATAAACCAAACCAAACCAAAACCAAGGAGAGTCATTGTTAAGAAAAACTTTATGAGAAGCACAGTCAACTTTTGTACCTGAACCCTGAACTCTACCTTCTCTTCACTTCCTCATACACAAACACCAAAGATTTTTGTGTGTGTGTGTGTGGTACTGGGGATTGAACCCAGGGGCATTCTACCTCTGAGCTACACCCCCAGCCCTATTTTTTACTCTTTATTTTGAAACAGGGTCTCACTAAGTTGCAGAGGCCTCTCTAAGTAGCTGAGGCTGGCCGCGAGCCCCGATCCTCCAGTTTCAGCCTCCCACGTACTGGGATTACAAGCGTGCGCCACCACGCCCGGCTACACACCAAAGATTTTTAAGTGAAAACAAAAATTGATTCATCCTAACCTTTCTGGAAATTTCATCCTAATGTAGTAATTTCATTGACTCTGAGGATTAAAAGAATAATGTGATGTTGCCAATACAATGGTTATCCATTCTGCCTGGACTCCTATTGAAATATGTTAGCAGAAAATCCCAAACTAAAAGAATTAGGTTTATCAGCCTATACTGCATTTTTACCTTCCCTGGGGGGGAGCAGAAAGTACTGTCTTTTTTAAAGTTCTTTTTAGCAGTTTTTTCTTCCTGTTCCCTTTCTTCAGACACTCCTCAGGGTAGTGTTCTTGCATAAGAACAGATAAGGGTCTCAGATAAAAGCATTACTCATTGCCCCAGGAGCACTTAGATAGACACACATGGGAGCAACTTGGTTTATTTCATCTTTTGAAAATACGTAGCAGTTTTCATTAAAAAATACATCTATTTTTTTTGCAGTACTGGGGATTGAATTCATGGGCATTCTACCTCAAAGCTACACCCCCAGCCCTATTTTTTATTCTTTATTTTGAAACAGGGTCTCACTAAGTTGCAGAGGGCCTCATAAGTAGCTGAGGCTGGCTGCGAACCCAGATCCTCCTGTCTCAGCCTCCCAAGTACTGGGATTACAAGCGTGTGCCACCACACCTCACAATTAAGAAAGAAATCTAAGCCAGAACTGTTTCATGGATCATTAATACACAGAAGAAGAATAGATAAGATGTGCCTGGAGGTCCTGCACTCTTTCCTATATGCCCTCGTACTCTGAATGTCCTTCCATGTACTCCAGTGACTGACTGAGGATCTCTTTAATGCTAGATGATCTAGTAAAATTAGCACAAACTTCAGTTCCAAGTTCTTCAGTGACTGACTGAGGACCTCTTTAATGCTGGAAAATCTGGTAAAATTGGCATGAACTTCAGTTCCAGGTTCTGAAGCAACTGATAATTCTCCTTATTAATTCTGCATTTCTTTATGCTTCTTTCAATTTTACTGTTCTTATGGTCTTCTTCCTGCCTTGGTTGAGTCCCAAGCCTATATATATGCAAACTTGACCCCCTCACTGTCACTCATCAAAAATCATATCTAGCATTTACTGAGAATATCAATTTTAATAGGGCAGGATCACACCAACTGCCCTTTGTTGACTTTTATTTTGACCTTATCCAAAACGCAAGATCCTGAAACACTTTCACATTCTTCTTTCTACCACATCTAACCTTATCCCTTTATTTAAATTGTTTCTGACACACCACTATATCACAAAAATCACTTTCTCTAACAATAACTATAATTGTTTTTATAATATGTGGATCATTCATATTATATTAGGTGTGCCTCAGGAGCAGAGGTCTTCAAATATTCATCTTTATGCCCCAATACCAGAATAATAGATATTCATAATGTTTTTTGGATTAGTAAATAGATGACTTAAATAATTAATAAAAAAGTAATGATTGCCAGATGCAAAGAAAAAGCAATTAAATATCTCCAACATGACGTATTATAGTCACAAACATTTTAAAACCCTCTGAATTCAACTGAAAACAATGATCTAAGGTAAATGAAAAGTGATTTTTTTTTTTTTTTTGCGGTACCGGGGATTGAACGCAGGGGCGTTCTACCTCCGCGCTACGTCCCCGGCCCTATTTTTTTATACTTTATTTTGAAACCATGTCTCACGAAGTTGCGGAGGGCCTCACTAAGGAGAAACAGAGAGATAGAGAGACAGGGAGAGAGAGAGAACGAGAGAGCTGAGGCTGGCCGCGAACCCGGATCCTCCGGTCTCTGCCTCCCAAAGTACTGGGATTATAAGCGTGCGCCACCATGCCCGGCCAAAAGTGATTTATTTTAGTAATCTGTTAAAAGAGGTTTACTACAATAAAGTACTGTGGGCAGCATGGCAGCTGGTCTCTGAAGATGTTCCCCCCAATGAACCATTTTCTCTCTGTTTATATTTTTGTGTGATCTCTTCCCCTTGAATCTGGATCGTCCCTCTAATTTTCTTTTAATAAATGGGATGGAGTGGGATAGATACAATATGATTTCTGAAGCTAGGTCCTAGGATGTCTTGTAACTTACACCTGGATTTTTTGGAATGCGTGCCCTGGGGGAAGGTACCACCATATTAAGATATCTACCCTGAGACTGTTCAGGATAGATCTGAAGAAGAAATCCAAGCTATCCACATGCAGAGGCTAAGTGGAGAGATGCAAGATCAATCCCCAGCTGTCCAATCCATCCCAGTTAAAGTTCTGGACATGTGAATGAAGAAGCTACATACAGTCCAGTCCAGTCTGGACTACAAATGAATCTGGACCAGCCAGTGATACCGTCAGGTTCTCTTAGATGACTGATATTCTACACAAGTTGAAGTGTCAGTCATCTTGAAACAATGCTATATTTGGAGACTGAAACTCATATTAGATAGACTCCCTGATTCTTAATTGGCTTTGCATTTATTTTTTCTGCCATATAGAGTATTTGATTGCTTTTTTTCTCTCTTTTAATAGAGGTCATTTCTTAGGAGACTTTTATCTCTAAGGTTGTGTGGGGTTTTTTTCTATAGTAAGTAAACTTATAATAAGAAATTATCCTCATATCCTAAATTAAACTGTATTATAGAGTTCTGTTTCAGAAGAATTTGTTTCAAATTAAGCCTTATTCTCACCAAAGTCACCTAATTAAGTAAGCCTTTTGAACAAATAAGACCTTTCCACTAAAATTATCTTCATCACATTTTTAAAACCTGAAGTAATCACATAGCTTATTAGGAAGAAAATTATTTAACATTAAAAAGATTTTAGGCATCAGTTTATGTACCTGATAAATAGAATGGTTGAATTAATGTATATTATAGAAAATTACTTAGTGATGAACTTAAACTTTGAGTTTAGTGTTTTCTAGAATGTACTTTGTGTTTCAGCTCCTGCTGCTCTTTTCTGCCTTTGAGAATCCTGAACGATTTCAGCCATTTCCTAGTATAGAATCTTGACATAGTCATGGATCAATTTTTTATCAGTAACCACCTGGATTTACTGGACAAATTTTATTCCAATTAAATAAGTCATTGATAGCTTATTTTATATATAAAAACAAAGATTATTTTTCTTGTAAAATTTAGGTATATTAGAAAAAAATCTGCTGATTTGGGAAACTCTGCTGGTGGGTTAATTGTGCAGAGGTTGCTGTAATGTGTTAAGACTTCTTGACTAAGTTTACTGCAGTCAGATCCAAGGACAACAAAAAAAATATGCAGACATTTGTACAGCCCCTGCTTACAATGCAATGGGAACTTGGTCCTCATTGCGTATTTCCATTTGCAAGTGGTTTCCAAAGCAACAGGCTCTGCAAGATACATGCATCCTCCCCCCTTGAATTCTGGCTGAAGCCCTAATGTTGGTATAATCAGATTTATTTTTCTGAGGTATCTTCTCATGGATGCAATATAAAAATAATATTCTAACCATTTACATCTACCCTAGATTATGTTTCCTTGGTATAGCACTTAGTTTTAAAAGCAGTAATATTTTTATTTTTAAAGTGTTTTAATGCATATAACATTGATATATGCTACCTTATATATTTTTTCTCACAGGTGTTAAGGCTGATATTTAGTCTGAGCTCTCAATGCCAGACAATGGCACGATAGGGACGTTTCATCTAAGTATCATATTTTATCCACTAATAGTGCTGTTTCAAGCCAAGGATTCCCCATATTGAGATTCCCTAAGCTATCTCCACTAAGAGAAATGCATTTCATATCTTTTTGGAATGAAATGTTCAGAAGAATATTCTTGTTTGATCTCATTTGTTTGTATGTGTATGTGCATAATTCAGAGTTTTCATTTTAACAAAAGTATATGCCCTTCACTCCTATCTTTTCTACTTTTCCACTTACTTTTTGTTTTCTGTGTTATTCCATTCATAGACTCCCCTCCTCAATTTATCTGTAATGACAGCACCTTTGTTATCATCAAAGCAGTTTTTTCCGGTCAGAAGGTGAGCTCATGTGGCTTCCTGGATACTGAAAATAGCACAACATGACAGTAGGAACGTGTGTGCAATGAATGATTTCCCAGTTCCTCCACTTGTCACATTTCTTCCTGTGGGAACTTGAGAGAGGAGGGCACTTTCTTTGTCATCACACAATGATTTAGTCCTAAAATAAAACAGACCCACAATGACATATCGACATGCTTTGACCCTCATATGCCCAGTTACATTTCCCTCCCTTGGTTTCCTGGAGCATTTTCTACCTACATCTATTACATTGTACTCATCACGTTGTATCTAAATGCAGCTTTTCGTCCACTTATTAATGAATATTTACAGCATGTCCTCTATATGTCAGAATTAAAACAAATATTCCCACCCTCAAAGAATTTCTATTTCAGCAGGAAGGAAGACAGTAAATGATAGGAAGCAAGGAAGTGGTCTCACCTGCCACATGCCTTGTCTATATAAGAGAACATTAAGAGATATGGTCCATCTATTTGCCTGCAAATGACATGATTTAATTCTTCTTTATGGCTGAATTATACTCTCTTGTGTCTATATATTTTTTATCCATCCATCTGTTGATTGACACCTAGGCTGGTTCCGTAACTTGGCTATTGTGAATAGTGTCCTGATGAACTGGAGGTCATCACGTTAGGCAAAATGAGCCACACACAGAAAGACAAGTATCACATGTTCTCTCTCATATGTGGAAACTAAAAAACAAACAAACAAACAAACAAACAAACAACAACCAAAAAACCAGACCTGCAATTTTGGAAGAGGACAGGGGTTAGGGAGGAGAAAAGGGAAGGAAAGAGAGGGTAGTAGGGAGGGTAGATAGGATCAAAGTACAATATATGCATGTATGGAAATGTCATAGTCAAATCCAGTGATTTTTACAATTAATTTGAATTAATAATTATATTTTTAAAAAAGAGCTGTGCTCTCTAAAAGAGTAAGCTTCAGACCCATGTGGGAATAAGGAGACAATTCCCTAGGAGCAAACAGTGAGAATGCAAAGAAAGCCACCACAGTGAGCTCTCTACAGTGTCTAACGAAGATTCTTTCAGTTAATCTTGAAAACAACCCTGTCAGGTAGAAGTTTTTAATATATACACACAGAGTAGAAAAGAAGTAAGAGACTCAGAAAGGAAGATACATACAGAGAACTTGAAAGTGATTTTGAAAAGCAAATATTCAAAATCTGGACAATAGAATTTTCAAATACTCATTCAAAAAAATTGAAAAGTTTCCTCTATTGGTCTTAGATAACTTAGATATAGTAGTCCAGTAGGATGTGTGATTTCCAGTTTACTTGGTATATACAGCTATACCCTGTCGCCCCCAACCCAAGCAACAGTTACATTAACTCAAGAATGATCTCTTCTCATTCGAGAAACCCACATGACTCCCACATCTGGCAACTCCACAAAGTCCTGGGGGAAAAAGTGGAGACCACCTAAACGTTAGCATATTCACCTGGGATGGGTTTCCTACGTGAAGAAAATAGAGGAAACAGTTGCCTGGGCCTAAAACTGGGCATTCTAAGTGACTCACTCTCCCCTTATGAGACACACACTCCATTCATCCCACTTAGAAAAAAAAAGAGACAGTATTAATCCAGGCAGAGGCCAGATGCTTGTGATAAATGAGGTAGGAGCCTATCCCTGGGAGGTGATCTAGGTAAATCAGCCAGTTTGTCAGACCTGCTAACAGAGCTTCCTTGTGGCATAAAGTGAGTTGTAAGATTTGAACAAAATGAAGTATATGCATATGGGGACTGATGATGTTTCTTTTTAGCCTTGCAGATTTCTGCTATGAACATCTTGGAGGAAGAGTCTTGTCTGTTTCTCACAGACCCAGTAGCTGGCAGAAACCTCCATCAGACAAGCTTCAAATGTCTTTATAAAAAGGAGAAGAAACCTCAGTGGAGCGAGGGAGGGGACCTAACTGATGGCAGTGGGAGGGGAGAGGAAGAATTGAAGAGGAAAACACTTCAATGGACATGATGTACAAACACAAATTTATCAATGCCAATCACAGTATCACGCAGGGAAGGTGAGGAGGGAGAGGGAGTGGGGTGGGAACTGGGAAAGGGCTCAAAAAGTGCTGTGTGCATATATGCCTCTAACATCCTGAACTTCATCACGATGTCTGATTACAATGTACCAATAATAATAAAAAAAATCTTTGTCAGATGGTGTATGTGAGAGCAAGTATAGCCCTCTAGGGAAGGCTTTCTAGGATACGAGGGCAATATCTTGAGGCAAATTGAAGATTTTATAAAAAACAAACTTACAAAAATGGAGGAATGTGAGTTTCTTCCTAAAATCCTGCCTCATATATCTTGCTGATACGTCCACTGTAAACATGCACCACCACAAATATCACTGGCTCTTCATGGGGCTCCACTATCCTCCATGAGTCTGCCTCAGTCTTGACCACCATTCAGTACTGTCTCTACATTCATTTTCTCAGCCTTGATGGGGAACATAACCTGAAAGTAAAATTAATTATCAGTGTAGATCTTTTTTTTCTCGACACAAGATTGTATCATTACATTTCATTAGAAAAGATTCAGACAAAAACATAAAAGGAATTGAGAACCAGCAATAATAGACATCACCCACATTATTCATGATAATACCAGTTATAAATATTTTGGTTGACAACAAGATGCTACTTATGCCCATCATGGGATTATGGAGGAGATCCTGGCTAGGATTTGATAGTTTTGAATACAATTTTCTTCACCTTCCCTGAACCAAATATACATAGGATTCTGACGTCTAAGCAGTCTTATTGAAGGTTCAAATAATAGTACCAGGAGGATAAGGAAAGGGAATAAGAAATTAAGCCTCTAGTCTAATTAGCTTACTTTTTCATATCTCACAAAGTTAAAAAAAATGCCTAAATCCTCAAAGGAAGTCCATATGGGAGCTCTCTTGGTCCCTAACTCTCTTCCTTCACTCATCATGGTCCACAGTCATTTAATATTTTCTTTCTCATTTAGTATCTTTGTATTTCTACAGCCTCTTTTGGGATGTGCCACCACTTTCGCCAGAAAAAATAATAATATTCCAGTTCTCTACTTACTAACATTGTGTGTGGGGGTTCAATCTTAAAACCACTGGAATTCTCTGGAAGTCAATGTCTTCGTTCTCTGTCCAGTTCCTGCTAGTTTGGGGGAGAATGGGGTGGCGCTCTGTGCAGTGCTTTGCCTATCTGCAGAGTCTGTGGGCAATTTCTACTCCAGGAAGCATTTCTCACCTTCCTAAGGTTTCTGAAACCATACATCTTACATCCATTATGGTCTATTGGCTTGTGAAATGTACCTATCTAATAAATGTGAAATAATTCATGTTAGATTAATGTAACTCAACACTATTTTTCTTCCAAATAACTCAGACTCAAGGAAACATCTGCAATACCCCCCCACACACACACACAAATCAGTGTTCAAGTGAATTCAGCAATCTGTTTCATTTCAATTAGATTGCAATTATTGGCTATTTTGTATGCTACTACATTACTTAACACTAAGATTCTCATCATTTGTTATCATCTTCCTCTCTCCTGTTCTATTTTAAACAATGCTGTGATCACTCTCCTACTAGCTAAATCTTTAAACCATCGTTGATTTTGGCCTTCAGATAATGTTCTAGAAGAAGGACTGTTACATCAAAAAGTGTTTGCAATTAGCTTGCTGGCAGATTGTGTCAGTTTTCGTCACTGATAGCCACATATAAGAATACTTGATTTTTGTTGTTGTTATTTTGTGGATTTTTTTTGCATTTGTTTGTTGGTTTGTTTGTTTGGACAATGCTGGACATTTTGCTTACTAAAATCTTGGTCCATTTGATAAGCAAAAATATCATCTCATTATAAGTCATGCATGTATAAGTGTAAAAAGTCATGAGGCTTGGTTATGAGGGAAAATAATTAAAATAGGAATCAAGTCATACAAATACAATACAGATTATGTACCTAATTTAAGTAGAAGCATACCTCTAAGATTTATGATTTTTTTAAAATTGGGAGTCCAGAACTTAATTCTTTCTTAAGCACCTTTTTTTTCTTCAAATCTGCTGTTTTAATCTATTAGAAACATGTTGTTATTGTAATTTTCTAAATCCTGGTAGGCAAAACTACATTTTGCATTTCTATACTTTGAGTGAATTGCAAAGTATGTTTTCAACTGAGCCACATTGTTTAGTGTGTGATGTTGTTCATCTTAAAATGATGAGGAGGACATGGGGCCCCCCAAAGCTGGGTGACTTCCCCAGCATTGCATATCTAGTAAGTGCCAGCCAGACCCAGGGCTGTGCAGGAAAGAAAAGAATGAGCACTGCTTTTGCCTCTACCTCCTGGGAAATTCCCACATTAACACTGGCTCAGCAAGTAATGAATAGATTCTTTCAGAAATAGAGTTGTCACAGTCTGATCTAAGTTAGCAAGCTTTCATTTTGCTTAGACAAAGAAAACAAAATGTTAGGCTGGCTTCTCAGCCTGAGGGCCTCAACGTCAAGGAAGCCCTCTCTATAGCGGGATCCTTTCAGCTACACTGAGCATGAATTAACCAACTGGAAAGCACACATTCTGCATGAATATGGGCACATCCGGATGGCTATTTACCTTGACTGGAGGGCAGGTAACCCGATGCGACCAGATTTTGCAGCCTAGCACGCAGAGGATAAGAATGCGGATTTGAACCTTATATTTGTATAGCATCCTTTAGGCCAGACTGTCCCCCAAGACTTGGGAGCCAATAGTCAAAACTGCCATGAAGCTGTGAAATGCTAGCTGCCCATCAGTAAAGATGCAGGGGACCCAGGACAACAGAGAGCCCCTCTATCCTTTACAGCAGGAGAGAAACTATCATGAAGCAGAGCTCATAAATAATTATCCATACTAGATTTGGGACGTAACAGCTCCTGAAAATTATGTCTAAGACCTGATGGCTGTAATCTAAAACTCTTTGAAGACTGTTAGTGGGAATCATGAAAGCAATTCAGTCATAGCCAGAATCCCTTTGGTTGTTAGGGGTTATGTCCATCTCCTTTCTCCATTGCTTTATGCAAACATGATCACATTTGATTTATGCCAGAACACAGACAGGTAAGTATAACTGCCCCCATTTTATAGGTGAATAAAAGGAGCTTAGTACAACTGAAAAAAAAAAGAAGAAAGAAGGAAAAAAAAAAGCTTGATACTATTACCTTCAAGGAGTCATTTTGTTTTAGTGTACACAAAGATCCTGGAAAGCACTTATGAAAGTCTTCTTTTGGTATATACACACAATGCAATTTTACTCATCTATAAAGAAGAACAAAATTATGTCATTTGCAGGAAAATGGATGGAGTTTGAGAATATTATGCTAAGAGAGATTAGCCAGTCTCAAAAAGCGAATAGTTGTATTTCTCTCACATGTGGAAGCTGGATAGAAATTGGGGAACAAGGGTAACCTCAGATAGAGGAGCAAAGACTCCAATGGAGTGATGGAGGGGGTTTGTGGGGGAGGAGGGAGGATAGAGAAGGTAGTATTTGGAATAATGCTATGTATGTATATTAAACTACTAATGCCAATCTCAAAAACATGTACAGGGAAGGGGAGGGAGGGGCTGGGACCAGGAGGGAAGTGCTCTGTGAATTGTATGAATGCTTATTCCTACCACTCTATACCTCAGTATGATGTATAATTACAATGCACCAATAAAAGAAAAAATACACAATTTGCAATTAATATCTAGTATGCTTTTGTGTTCCTGTGCTGTAAAACCCTCTTCAGCTTCAGAAAACTCAGGAGACAAGTTGTGTTAGCACTTGTAAATAGAAACAAAGATAACCTCGTGCAGTAATTTGTTCCCCTAACAAAATGTACAGGTATCTTTGGGTATGGCTTAGGCTTCACATTGTTTTGAACTGGTTCTTCCAAACACTTCTAGATCCTGAAAGATCAGAAAACTTTAGTAGGTTACCCTCAGAAAAGCAGTGCACATGGGCATATAGGATATTTGGAGAAAAAAGAGCAGTGTGTTTTTCAGCTGTTCCTATGCCTTTGAGTATAGCATTCTCATGTGGAAAGAAGACACGTGTGTATGTGAGCATACATGTAGTAAACGTCTATTTATAAAAGCCTAAATATCCCAATCAATATATTCAATATGCTGTAATTGGTGCATTGTAGTTTCATAATTATATTTCCAAGTGACAGGGACATACATGCACACAGCACTTGGTGAGCTTCTCCCCAGCCTCCCTCCTGGCTCCCTAAATGGAGATAGAGCTGATATCAATCCACTGAAACTCTGAACCCAGTTGACATACTCTCAATCCCTCTGCCCACCCAGTGACTAGGATTTTAAATATCAAGACAATCTCTCTGCAATACTTTATTGCTATTGCAGAATAATGGAATATTCCCATTTTCCCAAATTCTAGGTTTTAAGGACTGCTTAACACATTTTTCATAAAAATCTCAGAAGATATGTCATCTCTACAGTCAAATAGAAATCTGACTCCAAGCAGCCCCAACAGAGCTGCATGGAGAACAATGTTGACTAGGGACTGACCATCAAATTCAGTGTCAGAGTGTTTAACAGTTTTAAGAGAGATTTACTGCATTTTGAACACATCAAAATTTGACAGGTATAAAATTCCATCTATAAAAGAAATATACCTTATCTAAAGTTGAAATTATTTTCTTTATTACAATTCATAACAATATACTTGCTGGTTTAGAACAGTGCTTACACTTATAGAAATGTTATATAAAATGTTAATAAAATCAATAAGCATGAGATTCTGCTTGATAAAATATGTTTTTAAATATGATAAAAGATTAGGATGTACCTGATATGATTACAAATACCTGTCTTTGCCGAGGTAGCTTAAATTTGGGCAAGCTAATAAAATATCAGGTCTCTCTCTGACCTGCTAACATTTTTAGAAACGATTTTCCAAGCAGGAGCATTTATTGTATATATTAAATTAGAGTTTAAAGAGAATCTGAGATGTGTTTCATCAGCAGTCATGTATAAATTCCACAAATATTTGAGTGCCTACAATGAATCAGACTTCATGAAACATATTGACAAGGAAGGCAAAATTAAGGAGAATAAATGGGTGCATATCTAACAATAATGAGGCAAAAATTTAAGGGCAAATTAGGGGACCCCATTTAGTTGCTGCAAGGAATCTGGCTGGGAAATCTTGGGAAGACTTAACTAAGGAGGTCATGTTGAGTTGGTCAATATGTCCTTTGGAATCAAATACAATTGAGGCATTAAATACTTTTGGTTATAATCAACAGAAATAAAAATTATGGTATATTTTCAATACATTCAAATAAAAAATTGATATTTCCTGTTTAATTCTCCAAATTATTAGTATATGTTTTCCAGGTTTAAGTGAGTGGGAAATAGCCTGGTACCTTCTCTAAGAAAAGTTTTCTTCTGAAAGTGGAAAACTAGAGAACTAAAAAAAAATGGAATATTTTCTCGTTATTCAAAAGCTATATATTAGAAATTAGTTATGTGCTTAAGCTTTCTATTAGCCCTGGTGATACATGTGTCAATAAGACTACTACTACTACTAATAGATACTTATAAAGCCATCCTTAAAGACCCCAGGAGAATTTATATACTAACTATAATATGTTAAGAACAGTCTTTCAAAGGTAAATAATGGGGTTTAAAATAAAGTAAAAATAGAGAATCTGTTTAGAAAAGGCATCAGAGCATAGGACATTTGATGCAGGTCTTGAAGGATTTTATATGAGGGGAAGCAGTTAGAGATGAGACAATAACATAAACAAAAGCAGGAAAGAAGAAATACCACCTTGCTTCCTCTTAGGTTCCCGCATTAAGTTATTATTTTGGATTGATACCCATTTTTATTTCTGCAAATATTAAATGCTGTTTGATTTAGGGCACAATTCTGTGTGATAGTCATGATATGTGCATTCGGTTTTTTCCACTTATAACAGATTTGTGTATTTAGATATTTACTGAGAAGCCACTCTGCTTGAAATTGTATACAGTAAGACAATGATGATTATGACATGTGGGGTCTATCACTTAGGGATCCCCTAAGGAGCCAGTAAGAAGAGGAGTTTGGGGTCCATGTTAAAAAGCCTTTGGTAGAAGCTGTATCTGAACTGGGGTATGAATAGAGACTCCAGTGCAGTTGGTGGAAGTTATTTCTTGATAAATCAGTCCAATATTCCTCGAGTCCTGATGAAAACAGATCCGTATCTGCCTGCATATATTACAGACAGTAAAGTATGTTCTGCTTTGGGTTTTAGCTTATACATTTCCAAAACACATGTTCCAACTGTAAAGATTTTTCTATGCAATAGAATCTTTATAATTATCATTTATAATTGCTGATGATGACAATACGGGAAAAGGAAAAGAAGAGAGAAACGGAAGAATTGGAGGATAAGAAAATGGAGGAAAAGGAGGAGAAAGAGAACAAACCATTGCATGTTATGAGGGGAATTTTGATTTTTGCTACTATTCTGACTTAATATCACCTATTTTTTTCTTCAGACTCCCCCAACAATAAGATAGCAACAAAGAGAATAATTGTCAAATTATTTCCCAAATTAAATTGCAGCATAACATATCTCTGTGGGAACTAAAGAAATGAAAGACCTAATTTTTTATGACATTAGAGATCAGTTCATCCAACTTTCTCATTTTATATATAATGAAACTAGTGCTGAGAGAGTTTAAATGTCATCTGTTAAATTCCATAGTGGATTTATAGCAAAGTCTTATTGAAAAATAATAATGGTGTTCTATGGAGATTTTGTATTAGAGTACAATAAGAAATGAACTTTTAGAACTGGAAAATTTGCAAGTATATCTGTTTTCATTCTCTAATATCATTTCCACACACCAAGATGCCTTTGAAAATTTTAAATGGTCATGTATTTGAATGATGTTTTTCTTTTTCTTCCTTTCTCAACTTGTTGCCCAAAGTAATACAGCTCACATTCTACACTCTTCCCTATTTTTGATCAATGAACCTCAGTCACTATAAAATCTAAGTTACTTGTTTCATAAACTATAATATAAAAGTCATTTGATCTTATAAAATCACTGAATGTTAGCTGAGATAAAAGACTAACATGTCAGGTTATTCATTTTTTTTTCTTTTTGTATGTGACACTACAGTGACTCAAAAAGAATAAAAGACAGTAATATTTTAGTGGTTAAGTATTGGTAGAAGCTTTTTTTTCCTCTTTAGTTGTGTATTTCCTGAGCTATTACCTGACCACTAAAGTTAATGCCATGCAGTCAAAGAAAAAAGAAGCCCTAGAATTATATAAAGGTCATGTTTACTAAGGGAAATGATAAAATCCTGGCATTGAATTTTGCTTTGTTTTGAAACGGTTCATTTTTATACAAAAACTTTCACATGCCTTTTTTTATTTAATTCTTATATTGATTATGCAGATTTTTTATCTACGTGGAAACTAAGTTTCAGAGCCTCAATCACCTTATGTCACAAAGATTCCTTTTGCTTTTAAAAATAAATGTCTTTACCTTGGCTTGTGTGGCCTACATAAATCTAAATAAATCTAGCCACCACCTATGTCTCCCATCTCTCTCATACCAGCTTTTAGTTTTTTATTATGTTTCTGTTGCTCAGGCTAAGCAGATACTAGATCCTTCCTGCTCTATGGCCTTGACCTCTTCTTCTCTCCCCTTGCCTATTCATAGCTGCCTTCTCACTCAGACCGTAGTTCTCATGCCAACTCTTCAGAGAGTGTTCTTTGAAGTATTTTTTGAAAATAATTTGGAAAAGTTTGTATCATCTCAGCAACCTGCTACTTAATACTTATCACAATATATAATTATACATTTATTCTTTTTGTTCCCAGGCTCTATGAGAGCAGAGATCTTAGAATAATTTCTAAAACAAATTAGGGAAACAGTAAATATGAACACATGAACACTTAAAATGGAAGAAATAAATTAAATGAATACAAACCGGATATATTTCATAATGCCCAGATTTTCCATCCACCCCTCGCCCCTATTTTAAGGGGTACTGAGGATTGAACCCAGGGGTACTCCACCACTTAGAGCTATGCCCCCAGCCCTTTTAATTTTTTTTTTTGAGACAAGGTCTTGATAAGTTGCTGAGGGTCTTGCTGAATTGTTGAGGATGGCCTCAACCTGCAATCCATCTGTCTCAGTCTCCCAAGTACTGGGATTACAGGTGTGTGCCACAATGCCTGGCACCTGGCCCCCATTTTATTTGTTCTATGCCCTCCATTGCTCAGTTCAGTTATATCTATACTTGGGTTCACTGGGACATCTCCTAGCTCTAGAGTCTGAGATTCCATATGAGTGAATTAGACTTCTTATGAGTTAATGAGGCTTCTTGGTCAATGGCTCACAGGTTTGTAGCTTATCGTCACATTTTGAATGTGACTTACATAAATCACAGTGTGTGCCCATGACAACGGTGGATGATTTCTCTCCACAAGCTCCTCATACCTCATGGGCCAGAACTGGAAACAGGATCCAATGCAACTATCAGAAGGCCAGTCAGTGAAACTCACCATGTGTCCAGAAAGGAGGAGTACCAGAAATATCTGTAGATACATATAATGACTCCCATGGGAAGAATGAAGAGAGAAGAGAGGTGAGGGAGGGAAGGAAAACAAAAGACAGAGAGGAGCTAGAGGAGGAGAGTGAAAATAGTAATTGAGGATTATAATTGTGACAGCTCTTTGGATATGTCAACTTGATTAGGTGAAATTTCCCGTTACTCAACCAAACATTAATATAGGTGTTGCTGAAAAGGGATTTTTGCAGATGCAACTAAAGCCCTTAATTGGTTGACACTAAGTAGTGGAGATTATTTGGGATGATCTCAACGAGTCTGACTTAATAAACTGGAAGGCTTAACTACAGGGCTGAGGCTTCCCTCAATCAAGACTTAAGAAAATTGCTTCAGTTATAACCTGTTGAATAAAATACAACATGTTTCTCTTGTTTTCCAAGAGAGAGGTACTTTGAAAGCCATATAAACGGTGTGCACAGTCACACAGTCAGTTCAAATCACCAACTGATTCTTAACCATAAAAAGTTAATTGAATACTTACCCACAGTATTTTATGAAATTGGTCAAAAGTAGTAGGATAAGAAGAGGCAAACACTCCAAATGAGAAAAGAAGGCGTGAGGACCAATTAGGGAAGCTGAGAAAATATCCTCCCTATTCTACTAAAAAAACAAAAGCAAAAGCAAATACAAACAAAATACCCACAACTTTTTCTCAGGGTTGTTTAGAAAAGCACCAGGGATAAAGGACAAAGCTCTCACTTCCCACCATTTTCTTATAGTGATTTGGCTGTGGGGGGACTTTAAATCCAGAGACTGCCAAATTTTGACTCATTCATCTTGGCAAGGGCCATGGAGACGGGCTTCCAAGGACGGCAAACCCGTGTGCTTAAATTCAGAAGACTGAATTGAGAGGAGATACCTGAGACTACTGGTTCCCCTTTCCCAGGGCTCTTGTTAAGATGGGGTCTCAAATGTTCTATGCCCTCCAAAATGCCCCAGCCTTTCATACTGCCCTAAGAAGGGAAAAACAAGGAAATGCTTGGGCAAAGGATGGGGAGCCAAGTCAGGAAGAACTAGAAATCAAAGGACATCAGAATGTGGGAAATTCCTTTTTTGGGAAAGATGGCCAAATGTGCCCAGCTTCTGCGAGAGCTCTGTGACTTGCGTTGCTCCAGAAGAGGAGCTAAATGTATGTTTTGAGTTCTTGGCATGCAGGCTCATTTAGGACACATCCAAAAATCACATACTTCCTGGGCCCTGAGTCGAATATGGAAGAAAGTTTTAGAATATATATATAGTACTTATATATATATATATATATATATATATATATATATATATGTATATATATACTTAGTTCTCTCATTATATATATTATGAGAGGAGATTATATATATATATATAATATATTATAGATTATATACATATTATATACTTTTTACTGGGAACTAAGTACAGAGAAAGTTGGAGAATATATATATATATATAACTAAGTACAGAGAAGGAGAAAGGAAATAAGCCTGGCTTTAAGAAAGAGAGCTGGTTTCTCCATAGGCCATGCTAACTTTCCTTTGTCACTACCCTGATGGTTCTCAGAATCCCGATGTTCTTACTAGAAGCAATGTGTGGAGACAGTACATTCACCCCTTATAAGAGGCTGAGGCAGGAGGATTGCAGGTTCAAGACTAGCTTCGGCAACTTAGCAAAGCCCTGTTTCAAAATAAAAAATGAAATAGGGCTAGGTATAGGTAGAACTAGCTCAGAGGTAGAGAAATCCTGGGTTCAATCTCCAGCACCACAAAACAAACAAATAATAACAACAAAGCAGGCCATTTTGACTCTGAGCTGTTCAAAGGGATGAGAAATACAAGTATGAATGGGTTCATTGGCAGAATGTCAGGTGTTCGATGCCCTAATTCACCATCTATCTTTTACTAGATATTTGCATACATCAGGGATCAGCAAGTCATGGCCCACAGTCCAAATCTGGCCAACAGCATATTTTTATAAATAAACTTTTTATTGGAATATAGTCACACTCATTTATTTCTATATTGTGTATGGTTGCTTTCTTACTACAACAGTTGAGAATGGACTGCAAAATTTAAAATATAACCACCTGGGTTTTGCCAACAATTTGTATTATCAGATTTATTAAAATTTTTCTTTATGTGATTGCTACAAAAAAGCATCTTATTTTGATTTAACATGTGTTTTACTAATTATAATTGTGTTTAAGTTGTTTTTCATATACCTGTTAATTGACCTAGCTTGTCTTTTTTGGAATTGTCCATTCATCTTATATTGCCTACTTTTCTTTTTTAAAATCTTTAAGTTATTAATGCGTAGGTGCATTCCATATATTATCCAAAGTCTATTACTTTAGTTTTTGAAAAGAGAAGGACGACAGAAGTAATTTAAACACCACAAAAATGGGCATTTTTTCTTACTTATTAATGGATATATCCAGGATATCTAGAAAAAAGATATATAGCAGGTGGTCAGTGAATATATTTTGAGTGGTAAAATGTTGTTATCCAATGTGTGGCTTACCTGTTAAATTTTTAAGATTCCTTGGGATGAACAGAAGTTTATAATTTTATTAAATTTATTAAAGCTACACATGTTGGGGAAGCACAAATATACATGTTTCCATCCAACAAGTGGCTGATTTCACATGTTGATTTAGAAATCCAGACTTCCTCCCATCCTTGGCTCCTTCATTTCATTTACAGAAGGGAGAAGTTAAAGTCAAAAAGGCTCATTTAACTCTTAAAATCTGAAGACTGGAGACTTCCTCACACATATATGGACATTTGAAGGTGGCCTTCAAAGAAGGCTTAAAGATGGCACCTACAATAAATGGAACTGAGATAACTAATAACATATATTGTAATATAAATTATGTTAGAATTATAATTCATCCCTTACACAAAAGAATAAGCCTACAAATAAAAGATGAAACAACAAAAAATTTAAAACAACATAGGAGAGTATCTTCATGACCTTGCGGAGGACACCAAAAGTACTAATTATGAAGATTTAATATCATTTGATTATATTAAATTTACAGATCATAGTTCATCTAAGGACATCTTTCAAAATACAAAAAAAATTTTTACAAAAAAGAAAAAAAGACATCACAAAGTAGGGAAAACAGTGGTAACATATGTAACCATAAAAGGACTAATATTCTGAATTTTTTAAGTCTGAAAAAAAATAGAAAAAGATTGGCAACTCAACAGAAAAACAGGATTCACAAAAGATTAAATTTAAATAGTCATTAAATATATGAAGCATTGTTCAATCTCTCTGTTATTAACAGGAAAGCAAATTAAAACCATGAGATAGCATTATATTTCCAACAGATTAGTGGCCAGTTTAAAACCAATTCCAAATGTTGGATATAGAGTCAGGAAAACACTCATGAACTGTTGGTTAATGTGAAATTTGATAAAAAATACTTTGAAAACAGTTTGGTTTTATCTAGTAAATTTGATAATATATATATTCTATGCCCCAGCATTTCCATCAGTAAGTATATTTTCTACAGAAATATCCCAATTTGCAACATATAATATGTACATGACTGTTCATAGAAGCACTTTCTCATAAACAAAACTGGAAAAAGACCAATTATTTATCAACAAAAGAATGCATCAGTAAGTTGTATATATTTAGCAATGAACATGAATTAACTATAGGCAACAATATTGACTGATCTTTATATATAATTATTATTATACATACATACTTATAAATAATACTGGGCAAAAACATAAGACCCACAAGAAAAGATATTCAATATGATTTATTGATATCTCTTGTCTATGTGAGACGTTAGAACCTTCAAACAATGGAAAATTGATGTACTGATAAGAAGCATTTTGATATTCTCCCTGATAAAAATGTGATTGTTCAAATCTCTGTAAAGTTCATAAACTTCAGCAATGTTGCTGTGAAAAATAAAACATATTTTCTTGTGTTATTTTTAAAATATAAATAATTTTGAGTAAAATTTCAAGTGTTTAATGGCTTTTTGCATTCTCTTTTTTATGAGATGTCTGTTTCCCCTGTCCACTCCTTTTCTTTAGGTTTGAGTTATTTTAAATCTGCTTGCTCTTTCCTCTTTCCACAAATGTTGCAAATTGCAGGGCATGATGTATGACAAATATTGATGATATAATGATGCAAAATATGAGTGTGATTAATAATTTTAAGGAGCTGATAGTCTAATGATAGAAACAGTTCATACACTTTGGAAATTACCAATATCATGTATTTGTTGTAATTTCCTCACTTTCTATTTCTTTTTTTTTTTTTTTTTTGCGGTACCGGGGATTTCACCGTGCTACACCCCCGGCCTTATTTTTTTTTATACTTTATTTTGAAACCGGGTCTCACGAAGTTGGGGAGGGCCTCACTAGGTAGAGAGAAAGAGAGAGAGACGGGGGGGGGGGAGAGAGAGAGAGAGAGAGAGCTGAGGCTGGCCGCGAACCTGGATCCTCCAGTCTCCGCCTCCCAAAGTACTGGGATTACAAGCATGCGCCACCACGCCCAGCTCTCACTTTCTATTTCTACGTTTATCTTCCTTCCTCTCCTTTCTTTCCATCCTGTCTTCCTTTTCTCCCATCATTCCTTTTTCTCCATACCTTTCTCATCACTTCTTATTTATCGTATTTTCTCTGTTTATTTATCATATTTTCTCTCTCTACTCACTTACATTTTCTTGCTAAACTTCTCTAACACTTGTCAGCTTCTCACCTCACTAGCTCTTATCACTTTTTCCTTCTCTCCATTGTGTTCTACACATAAATGAAATTCATATTTTTCCTGATGAAATCTGGGTCTTAAATTCTAAGCTAGAAAAATCTTCTCTTCCTCTATGATAACGTGTTAATTATGTATTAACATTTTATGTTAATCATTGGGTACACAGGGAATTTGTTTTGGCATATGTAGATTTGGCTGTAGTTTTCCATATGACCAGCCAATCCTTTATAACATCAATTATTGTGTAATTTGCTTTTTCTACATTATGTTGGAATTCTGGTTCTCATTTCCATATCTATTTTAGTCTAATGCTGAACTCCACTTTGTTTTATTGATCTTACATGTCTCTTCTTGTGCCAGTACCTTACATTTAGCAATTATTAAATTTCTAAAATATGTCTTAATATTTGGCAGGGCTCTTCCACTTTCACCACTCATTCAATCCGTCATTTTTTTATTTTACATTTATTTTCACAAGTGTATTTTATAAAATAATGTTATCAAATGTCTCTCAAAATGTCTTGCTTCAGTGAATTTGCTTTTAATTTATGAATAAATACAAAATAAACTGACATATTTGCAAACCTGCATTTTTTAATAAAAAACAAACACACCAGGGGTTATATTTTCTAGCAACCAATAGCCTAGATGCTTAGGGCAATTTTCTAGGTAAAGAACACCTAAAATGCTCAATGGATAATTATATATATATATATATAGATAGATAGATAGATATAAATTGCACACACATATATATACATACATATATTTAAAAATATATGATTAATCCAAAAATATTTTCATGAGAAAAGAATTATAAAAATGTACCAATTCAAATATGCGAACAATCATAGAGCTTGCAATTGACATACTGTGTTGGATTGACCTTGATGGTTTAGAACCTCAGTTTATATGGACTCCATCTAGAGGTAAAATTATAAATCTTACGGCCCATGAAAAGTAGGATATTTATCAAATTAGAGACCCATGCATAAAACTTGAAGCCTCAGCCAGGCGCAGTGGCACACATCTGTGATCTCAGTTCTTGGGAGGCTGAGAAGGGAGGATTGCAGTTTTTTTGTTGTTGTTGTTGTTTTTTTTTTTTTTTTTTGCGGTACCGGGGATTGAACGAAGGGCATTCTACCTCTGCGCTACACCCCCGGCCCTATTTTTTTTATGCTTTATTTTGAAACCAGGTCTCACGAAGTTGCGGAGGGCCTCACTAGATAGAGAGAGAAAGAGAGAGAGAGACAGGGAGAGAGAGGAGAGAGAGAGAGAGAAAGCTGAGGCTGGCCGCGAACCCAGATCCTCCGGTCTCCGCCTCCCAAAGTATTGGGATTACAAGTGT